>PVIH01006996.1:83921-105109 GCA_004025045.1 Sigmodon hispidus
CTCCATCCACCATGCTGAGTGCTCACATCAGACTCTACATCCTCCATCCACCATGCTGAGTGCTCACATCAGACTCTACATCCTCCATCCACCATGCTGAGTGCTCACATCAGACTCTACATCCTCCATCCACCATGCTGAGTGCTCACATCAGACTCTACATCCTCCATCCACCATGCTGGGTACAAACATCAGACTCCACATCCTCCATCCACCATGCTGGGTACACACATCAGATTCTACATCTTCCACTGGGGACTTCTCAGAGCCAGGCCCAGCATGTTGCACCAAACACTGTCTGCATGGGTCTCTTCAAGACTTGCAGACCCTGGAGACTGTCTGTGAAGATGAGGCAGACAGAGCCACATCTGGGGCCCATGTAGCTCTCTTCCCAGGTAGAGAGGATTTCTAGGAGACTAGTGGCAGAGAGGAAGCAATGAAGGTAGACTTGGGCAGGGAGCAGGCTGAGAGCAGAGGGCCACAGAACAGCTCAGAGCTTAAGAGGACATTCTGTCCTTACAGAGGACTGACTTCAGTTACCAGTGCCCACATGGTGGCTCACAACCAATTTTGTAGTCTAGCTCCAGGGGATCCAGCACCCTCTTCAGGTCTCTGTGGACACCTGCACTCCTGCACACACACATACATACATACAATAAGCTAAAAAGAAAGTAAATCTCGAAAAAATATGAAATGTCTGATTTGTACTTTAGTGAAATATTCATTCAAAAGCAACCATGGGTCTAGTGGTGCTGGACTGTGATCTGAGCACTGACGAGCCTGAAGCTCAGGGTAGTAAAAGCATAGCCAGCCCATGTTAAAAGGAAATATGCCATGATACTAATGTGCCCCCCCCAAAAAAAATAAATGTAAAAGTTTTAAGTCATAAGCACAGGCTTGCTGAGTGTCCTGGTCTCTCAAAGGACCAGGAGCCTTTGCCACATTTGTGTGGGCAGAACTGTGCACCCAGACCAATGCTCTGCTCTTAGGGGGGAATGCAAATGAGCTGTAAATTAACCATGGCCCTGAGAGGCCTGCAAAACAGGTGCTGAGGTGGGGGATAGATTAGAGTCCTGCTCTGGAACCTCTGAAAGGTGCCAGCTGCCAGCGGAGGGGGGCACCTGGGGGCTGTGGTTAAGGAGCCTTGAAATAAGCCAGGTGCCCCAGTCTGGCCTCCAAAATTTAGCGTACCCAGTTGTTCCAGTGGTTGAATCCTGGGTGTACTTCTTACATTTACTCTCTCTTTACATGCCTATGGAAGCATATGTATGGGTGTTACAAGCTTTGGCCACATGCCTGGCTTTTCTAATGTGGGTTCTGGGGGTGGAACACAGGGCCAGAGAGAGAGAGAGAGATTGATTGATTCTGGGGATGGAATGTGGGCCCATTTGTAGGCTCGATATGCATCCTGCCCCATCATGACCCAGGAGGTAGGACAGAGTCCTGCCCTGGAGGGAGGGAAGAGACAATTGTCCAGCAGCTCCTAAGAGGTCAGACAGGGAGATGTGCTCATCTCAGTCTCAGAGAAGCCAGCACCCAGCCCTGTACCACACATGTCAGAAGCAAGGTCAGGGTCTGGTCTTCAGCAATGTGACATGATGTAGGTCATGTGACCCCAGCATGGAAGAACAACTTTTGGATATTCAATGTCTATGCACCAAGATTGCCCTGCAGGTATTACTGAAACAGTGAGCCTGGTTCATGGCCAGGGGGGCAATTATGGCTGAGACAGGAGGCACCAGACACTGGCTGGCCACCTTGCTGGTGTTCAAGGGTCTGCCTCTGTGAGGACTTGGGGGAGGTGAAAGGGGATGGGGAGGGGGAGCTAAGGATCAGAAGGCCAGGATGTGAATCCTGGTGCCTGCCAGTGGAGGCAGTACCTGGGGCAGCCTGTCTCACCACTAAGCCAGACTGTTGAAGGTCTTGGACAGTCAGTGAGGATCTGACCCCATGAAGGCCACTAATGGCCTGAAGAGAGTAGCTATGGGGACAGAGGGGTGGCAATCCCAGGGAGATGAAGTCTGTAGCAATGAAGCTTGAATTGGAAGGTACCCAAAAAGCAGAGCAGGAGACACATGACTCAGGGGCACCCAGGCACAGGCTGGGCTGGGGCAGGAATGTGGGGGTGCCTATGTTAGCTGGGTATGGGGCGGAAGTATGCTGGGGCTGACAGTGTCACAATGCATAGCATCCTTCTAGCTTAAGGTCCTCCCAGATAAAAAAAAAATGCCTATCTCCTAAATTGGGGGTGATAGCTGGTAAGTACCCAGAAACCTGGTAAGCTGAGGCACTCAGTGAAGACCCACTGACTGGTCAGTGAGCTCTTGCTACCCATGGAGCTTGGGAAATGCTTGCTGACCTCATCTCCAAATACGAGCTCTTAGTACACTGTTCAGGGAGAGCTGGGCTGAAAGTCAGTCTTCACAGCCCCTGAGCCTCCGCAGCAAAGGGTGATGGGCAGTGAGACCTGTGGATGAGCTCCTCTGCTTGAGGTGGTGAGGGGACCTCAGACCCCCACCCCCATACAGCAGCAGGCGAAGCACACACCCAAGTGTGTGCATTCTGCAGCAGCATCAGGAGCTGGTCAATGGATAGTATTGTAAGGTGTTAGGATTTTGGATGTTTCTCTCTCACATCACAATGTATAGCTGTCACTGACCACATGGCTTCAGGAGGATGTGTTTACATGAAGAAAAAGCTGAAGACCAGAGAAGTGAGGCTGTAGCCTCAAGGTCACACATTAGCCGTGTGGTCCAGGGCACAGGAGGCAGGCCACTGCCTAAGGAGGTAGATGAGCCAAGAGGCCTGAACAGAGACTCAGGGTGGGACTGTCTAAGACATTCCCCCAAGAAACCATTCCAGAGGAGCACCCAGGAGTCCATCAGTTAGACGGCAGGTCCCTGCAGGGACAGAGCTAGGTTAGTTCAGCAGAGTGGCTGCTGGGTGTAGAAGCCAGTGGCCGTGAGATTCATCCAGGGTCAGGGTCAGGGTCAGGGTCAGGGTTTCCCCTGGCTGGAACGAAACATTTGGGATGCATGAGATTAATGGTACAGGTCAGGGGAGTCACACCCCAGCCGCCCCCTCCCCGCAAGACCCATGGCCTTAGCTCTTGGGTCTAGTGTGATTGCACCTACTTCAGAGCCTGATGTATGGGGCGCAACACAGGTGCCAGAGTGCGGAGGAGAGTTGGTAGACCAGGTAAAGATGGGCTGAGGTCAGTGCCGGTCGGTTATGTGTTTATTGAGTTGTAATCAACACCAAAGAGTTCTGAGGACAGCAGATGCTTTTCAGCTCGCTGGGCTTCAGCTGGAGACAGCAGACAGGGCAGGGTGGGGAGCCCCCACCAACCTCAATTTCCCACTAATTCCGCTTGCTCTTTTATGGGCCCAGAGTGCCAGTCTTGGGTCCTGGCTCTGGCCACACTCCTGGGGAAGCCAGGAGCCTGCTCCTTGCCCACACACTTCCTTTGACCCGTGTTTCTTGGTCACTGTCCCTGTGAGCCTGTCAATCAGGCACTGCTCTTTTCCTCACACACAGCTGGGTTACAGGATATTTGTGCCACAGATGCCAAAGAACACCTGGACAGTTCACTGGTTAGGGCGGTGACAGGGGCTGGGTGGGGGCAGGTGGCTGGGGCTACCTGTGGCCCTGGGCGCTGGTGTTCATGTGGTCCCGGATACTGATGGCCTGCTTGAGCAGGCCTTCCACACTACGGAAGTACACACTGCTGTCCACCAGGCTCTTCACAGCACTGAAAAAGAATGAACATCAGGGGATGGAGAGATGGCTCAGTGGTTAAGAGCACCGTCTGCTCTCCCAGAGGACTGGGGTTCAATTCCCAGCACCCACATGGCAGCTCACAACTGTCTGTAGTTCCAGTTCCCAGTTCAAGGCAAATAAATAAATAAAAGTTTTTTTTTTTTTTTTTTTTAAAAAAAAAAAAAAAAAAGAATGAGCATCAAGGCTGCCAGGAATGTCCCTATTCTGGCCACAGCAGCAGCCTAGGACCCCTCAGTGAGGTGGGCTCCACTCTCCACACTATTAACTATTAACAATTAAATAGAGGTTTCATGTCTGTAAAGGAAACAGTCTGTCATCTTGCTCAGGCAAAGGACACCTCCTAGCCTAATGACCGCTGCAGATGCCAATGACTGCTCTGGGTGTAGCTCTCCAGGGATGAAACTGCTCTTTATCCAGTGTTTAGAAGGTAGCTGGCTACATAACTCCATTTGAAGTGTCTACATCTGGCATGGTTGTACATGTCTGCCTTCCCAGGACTTGGGGAGGCTGAGGCAAGAGGACCTCAGGTTTGAAGCCAGCCTGGGCTAGAGAGTGAAACTCTATCTCAAAAATTAAATGTTTTAAAGAGCACGGAGGCGGGGTGCATCTGCAGCAGCGCCTGTGGAGTCAAGAAACAGACGCGGAGGTCAGTTCTCCTTTCCTACAAGTTGCCAGGCTTGACGTAGCCACCTTTACCCCTGAGCTCTCACTGGCCCCACATCCTCCCTGTGAGTGCGAAGGGGTTCATTACTCTCATGTCCAGAAAACCCTAGAGAACTGTGTAAATGGGGGATCAAGACCTCATGAAAGGCCCAGACAGTCAAGGGTGTGCATTATCAAAAGCAACTGGCCATCTCAGTCTGCACTGTACAGTGAGATGCTGGCATAGGTGTGTGCCCAGGCAAGCAGTAGGCTGGACACAGGGACAGCTGACCTGCTACCAAGGAGGCCTAAGAACGTAGAGAAGAACCTGGCATGGTGACACCCTCCTTTAATTCCACTTGTGAGACAGAGGCAGGAGGATCTCTGTGAGTTTGAGGCCAGTCTGATCTACACAGTGAATTCCAGACAGCCAGGGCTACAGAGTAAGACCCTGTGTTTTTGTTTGTTTGTTTTTTTTTTTTTTTTTAAATGATTTTTTTTTTAAACTTTATTTATTTGCCTTGGTGTTTTGGAACTGGAACTTCAGACAGTTGTTAGCTGCCATGTGGGTGCTGGGAATCGAGTCCTCTGGAAGAGCAGACGGTGCCCTTAACCGCTGAGCCATCTCTCCAGCCCCGTTTGTTTGTTTTTAAAAAGTACAGAGAGTATGGAGTCATAGAGATTCTAGAGACTTAGACTCTGGCCAGCCCAGGGGTTGCAGCAGAGACTTGAGGTGGCACTCATGGAGTCAAATACAGGCTCCCCAGAACCCAGAGAAGGACCTCAGTAAAAAGAACAAGAGAGAGCCAGTGATAAAAACTAAAGGCCCTGTCACCATTGCTGATGACCCGAGCGCTATGCCTGGAATAAGGGTCCATTGACTTCTACATGTGTGTGCCATGGCACATCTGTGCCCCCCCCAATATTGAATAAAATCTCTTTTGTGAGGAAAAGTCACGTGCAAAATGACCCTGGTTTCTGAGAAGGTGGTGCAGAAGGGCTGCTCAAACCTGGGTATCCAAGATCAGCGTGGAGATACACCTAGACCCAACTCAAAACATGACAGGCAGAAGTGGTAGGCATGCTCTGGGGCTCTGAACTGGGGGGCACAGCACAGGGCAGAAGGCAACCATGGGCGTTTGCATGTGTGTGTGTGTGTGTGTGCACCTGTGAGTACACATGTGCAGTCAGAGGTCAACACCGCACATGTTCATCAGCTGCTCTTTACCTTATTTTTCAAGCAAGCATTCTGTCCACTGAGTCCTAGCCCCTGATTTGAGACAAGAGTCTCTCACTGAACTAGGAACTCACCGAGGGGCCTAGCTCCTGCCTGCCCCTCCTCAGAGCTAGACTCACTGCTACACACCAGCTGTCAACAGGGGGCTCCACATGGAACTTGTACCACCCCCCTCAACACACACACACCTACTCAAACAGTCAAGTCCCCAAAGCACTGTGAGGGACCCCACAGAGGTGTCCTGGCCATTGCCACGATGGGCAGATGGGGCCTGGGAATCTATGCTGTTGTGCCCTGTGACAGAGTGGGGTCTCACCTGCAGGCATACTCCACGGTATAGATGGGGCCTGGGAATCTATGCTGTTGTGCCCTGTGACAGAGTGGGGTCTCACCTGCAGGCATACTCCACGGTATAGATGGGGCCTGGGAATCTATGCTGTTGTGCCCTGTGACAGAGTGGGGTCTCACCTGCAGGCATACTCCACGGTATAGATGGCGCCTGGGAATCTATGCTGTTGTGCCCTGTGACAGAGTGGGGTCTCACCTGCAGGCATACTCCACGGTATAGATGGCGCCTTGACTCTGCTCTTCCCACTTCTGCATGTCAGCCTACAGGGTAGGGGAGTGTCAGGGAGGAAGGCTCTGTGGAAACCAGTGTTATATGACGAAGCCCCCTGAGCTCCCCATCCCTCAAGCCTCACCTGAGTTTTCTACCCTGAGCCCGAATCCCCCCAGCTGCCTTGCTTGGGGCCTCTCTACTCCTTGCTTACACTGCAGACATTTCCTCCTGCGGTCCTCTTCAGCCTTGTATGGCTGGCAGGCTCAAGCCCTTGGCAATGGCTATTTCTTCTGCCTGGCACACCCTCCCTTGGGTTCTTCCCTCACCATGCTGGTCACTAACACAGACCATGCTGTCCCCGGTGTCCACCTCCGAAGCATCCCTGCTTTGACTCTAGCCTCATGTAGCACCCTACTCCTGCTCAGGAGCTGTAAGCAGACTTGGGGGAGATCCATGGCAGGCTTGGCAGAACTCACCTTGTGCTGGGCCAACTCTGGCAGTGAGCGACGGACATGTTCCTGTAGCCGGTACAGGGCCACTGATGGCTCATTGGCCAGGACATAGACACTCTCAGTGAACTTGTCTGTGACTGGGTTTGACATGGTGGGGATTCAAATAAGAGACAAGTATTAGACCCTTGTATTTATTTCATTTTCAATTATGTGCATGTGTGTGCATGTATGTGAGTGTATGTACAGTGCCCTGAGGCTAGAAGAGCTAGGCTGTGAGCTGCACAATGTAAATGCTGGAACCAAACTCCAGTTATTTGTAAGATCACTAAGCACCCATAACTAGTAAAACATCCCTCTAGTTTCTTTTTTATTTAAAGAAATTTATTTATTATATATGCAGTGTTCTGCCTGCATGTGGCCCTGCAGACTAGAAAAGGGTGCCAGATGTCATCGTAGATGGTTGGGAGCCACCATGTGGTTGCTGGGAATCGAACTCAGGACCTGTGGAAGAGCAGCCAGTGCTCTTAACCGATGAGCCATCTCTCCAGCCCCTCCTCCCTTTTTTAATGATAGGGTCTCATGTAGCCCAGGCCAGTGTTGAGCTTTCTGTAGCCAAGGATGACTTTGAACCCTTAATCCTTCTGCCTCTGCCTCTGAGTGCTGAGATTTCGGATGTGTGACACCACACCTAGTGTATGTGGTGTTGGGCATGTAACCCCAAGTTTCATGCATTCCAGGCAAACACTCTGACAACTGAGCCCCAGCCCACTATAGACTCTTGGTTGTTAAATCTTTGAGCCCAGTTGGAAGAGAGGAGCTGCCGGGGTACATTCCTGTAACTATCACTAGAGACGGTAACAGCAGGTCCTTACTCAAGGGGGACATGCACACAAACTGAAATCACAGCCCCCCCCTTCAGATGACACTGGTGAACAGTACTATTACCACTAAGACCCCTTGATCTCCTTTTAACATCATATTAGAAACGAGTATGGAACATCATACTGGATTCCCTGTGACCCACTGTGTAGATCAGGCTGTCCTCAGACTCACAGCAATCCTCCTGCCTCTGTCTCCCCAGTGCTAGGAAGGGAAGCAGGCACCACCATGCCCAGCTGACCAGAGGATGACTACAGACTCCAAAGGTGCCTGAAGTCCACATCCCTTGCTATGCTGGACAACTCTGAGGTATACCTCAACACGGAGCTCTGCCATAGCAGCTTGCCTACTGAGGATGTCCTCTACAGAACTCGCTGGAGTTCCTCCTCCGGCTTCCTTTTCCTTGGAACTCATGTGTCTCGCACAAGTCAATTACACATAAACCATTATTCCAAGGTAGACTTCTAGCAAGGGCTTTCCGGTTAGCCAAGTCTCCGTCCATTAAGGATCTTGTTGCTCCCAACTCCCCTTGCCCCCTCTCCCCCTGACTGTACCAGACCAGCTCTGACAACAGAACCAACGACGGACGGCAGATGGCGCCAACTCCCAAGGCAAAATTAACATAAACCCGGCCTTTCTTACCACCTAGGCTTCCCACCAGTCAGCCAATCAATCAATCAATCAATCACGTACTTATCCGGTCTTTATTTTGCAGTGTCCGGTATCAAACCCAGAGCCTTGAACATTCTGGGCAAAATGCTCACAAGTGAGCTACAGCCCCAGTTCTTCTCTTGAGACCAAGTCCCACTATGATTAAATGGCCTGCAGTCAGTAATCCCGCTGCTTGCCTCTTGAGTAAAGATTAGAGTATTGCGCCACCAAACCCGCACAACCATTCACGTGCTCCCAGGACAAAAAACAAATTAAACTGAGCATGGGGCGAGCCCTTTTAATCAAGCTCTCAGGAGACAGAGGTGTTAGAGGCCAACCTGGTCTGCACAGCGAGTTTTCCAAGACAGCCAGGGCTACGTACTGAGAATGTCTCAGAAACAAAAAGCAATTCTTCCCCTGCCCCGGGTTATGGCTGTCACATCAGCTCCCAGCGGGAGACACTGGCCTCACTTTTCCTCCGAGCCCCGCACTGCCTTCCCTAGGCCGCGATCGGGCAACTTCCCGACCCTGCCAATCCGCCCGGGGTCCCGCAACACCTTTCTTTCCCTTCAGCTGCATCTCCGGTTCCTCCATAGCGAAGGCGGTCAGGCAGAGCCGCAAAACCGGAACCGGAAGTCAGAAGACTGCTACCTAAACTTTCCGGATTGAAACAGGCTGCCGCAAGCCTCCGGTTCTGGTGTCGGGTTCCCTGACCCCGCTTCGTGCCAGCGTCTACTGAGACAGAAGATGGAGAAGAAGGCAATCCTAGGCGTGCATGTGGGTAGGAGAGAGATTTCCTGATGCTCCAGGGTTCCTAATCAAGGACTCCCCGCTGCCACCATATCCCTGCACACGATGATAACCCTTGGGTACCAAGGCAGGGAAATGAGGCACCGATGCTACTCGGTCCCTTTAAATTCGATAAGTCCCGCCCATGTGGCTCCGCCCCCCATCTACGAGGGGCTCCCATTGGGGAAGATTGTGGGGAGGGGAGGAGGGAGAAACGCAGAGAGGCAGCGCATGCGCAGTGATATCTTCAGCGGCTTTGAGGCTCCTTCAGCCCTTTGCATGGAGAACACGCATGCGCCGCCGTACTTTTGGTTTCAGCGGAAGCCATGCCCGGCTTACAGATCTTAAAGAGCTAGAAGCAGCTTCAGTTTGGGGCATTTTTTTTTTTTTTTTTTTTTTTTTTTGCTGGGCAGGGGTGCGCAGGCGCAGGATTCTAATAAGAGTAGTCGTCGCGTATTAAGTTGCTGCTCTCTGTCCCAGCAGAGGAAGCTAGAGCGCTGAGCGTCCGATCGTCAATTTGCACCTCACTACATCTACTGGACCAGAAAAGTTTGTGAATAGGGGTTCCCGAGTTTTGGGAGACCCAGGCTTGAAGCATAGGGGGACGGAGGAGGCTGGAGGAGGTGAGTGGACCTCCTGAGTCGCATCTTTTATTGAGCCCTAAGTCATTTTGGAGGACCCCGACCCAGATAACTTCAGAGGGACACCGATAAGTTTAGTGCTAGTATCTGTCTATGCTGTTTTCGGACATGACCTTTCTGGCGCTTCGTTTCTTCGCCTTATTGAGAAAACTGAGGTTCAGCTTAGTCATAGCCCAGGTTTTCACAACGTGTAAGTCAGGGGATTTGAACTCAGACTGCTTCCCGAACCCTGATTTTATTGTCTGCTGCCAGTCCTGGGATTCTGGTGTTAATTTCTTGGCAATAGCAATTATCCAAAGCCTTAAGTTTCCCATCTTCACTGTGCAAGGCTGAGTGTGCAGACCATGCCTAGTGTGTGTGTGTGTGTGTGTGTGTGTGTGTGTGTGTGTGTGTGTGTATGTGTGTGTGTGTATACGCACTACACATATATTTATAGATTTTGTGTGTGTCTCACCAACATAGCCCTAGCTGTCCTGGAATTTACTACAAAGACCAGACTGGCCTCAAACTCAAAGGGATCCACCTGCCTCTGCTTCCTGAGTGCTGGGATTAAATAAAGGTGTGCAACACTATGACAGACCTAACCAAGTTCCAGGCCCTGATAAGAACTAAGTTATTCCTTTTATTTGGGGGATAAGATGTGCTATGGAGCTGAAGTGGAGGCCAGAGAACACCTTGCTAGATCAGTTCTTTCCACATGGGTCCCTGGAATCAAACTCAGGTCATCTTACTTGCTGTCAATCTTGGGGGCCCAAAGCTTTGATAATTATTGTCGTTTCTTCCCTCCAGCTCCTCCCCCGATGGAGCGCACTCAGCTTGCAGAGAACCTCACCCCAAACCAGCAGCCCCCTGCTCCTGAACTTGAGGATCCTGAGGACCCCAAAGAGGAGTCCACAGACAGCTCAGATACTGTGATCCTCAATCTGTTCCCCTGCACCCCAGACGCTGTGAATCCTGAAGCAGATGCCAATGCATCCTCACTACAGGGTGAGAACCACTCTGGGTTTTGGTGAAGAAGATTGTCAGGTTCCACGTAAAATCTCTGTCCTCATAGCAGGAGATGTGGGAACAACTTCCCCCTCCCCCCTCCTAGATTATTTGTGTGTGTCAGGGTGATGTATGTGCATGTTTCTGAGGGTGTGTGCATGTATTTACACTACTGCATGTGAATATGTGTGTAGGTGCATGGAGACCAGACATTGATGCTTTATTTTTCAGTGATTTGTTTACTTTATTACTTTAATGACTTGCCAGGTATGATTAAAACACGTCTTTGATCTCTGAGACAAAACAGGCCAATCTCTATGAGTTCAAGGTCAGCCTGGTCTAGTTCCAGGACAGACAAGGCCACTTAGAGCGACCCTGTCCTAAGAAAGTGTGGGGGAGGTAGGTAGAGAGAACTGAGTTATCTTAATTCCAGCTTCAATTCTAATTCCCCAGAAGATGCAATGACTTCCGCTGGCCTCTGAGGACATCACACACACATGGTACACATGCATTCACGCAGGCAAAACATACAGATAAAATAAGTACATCCAAACAAAAAAGTTTTAAATGATTTTTAAATGTCTTATTTTATATGGATAGTGTTTTTCCTACATGTGTATGCACCATGTGCATGCAGTACCTGAGGGAGCCAGAAGAAGGTGTTTGAATCCCTGGAACCGCAGCTGTAATGATCACACCCCATGCCTCCCTACCAAGGCAGATGCTGCAGATCAAACCTGGGGCTCTTGAACCCCAGAGAGCTACCTAATTTTTTACATTAATTTACATCATGTGTGTATGGGCATGTGTATGAACATGGCGTGGTGCACGTGTGGAGGACAGAAGACTATTTTCAGGGTAAGCTCCCTCTTCTTACCTCCTGGGTCCAGAGGTTAGAACTCCAGTCATCCAGCCTACAGCAGACACCCTTACCAGCTTAGCCATCTCTTTGGCCTCCACTGTATGTTCAAGACAGGGGTTTTGAACCTGAAGGTCACTGACTCAGCCACATCAGTGACACGCTCTGGGGCTCTGCCTGTCTGTGCTCTCCAGTACTGGTAAACAGTTATGGTACATGCCTTTGATCTCAGCACCACACAGGCAGAAGATCTCTGAGTTCAAGGCCAGTCTTGAACATAGTGAGTTATAGGCCAGCCAGGGCTGCACAGTGAATGTTTCAAAAATTTTGTGTGTATATTGTGTGTATATGTGCATATGCATATATATATATATATATATATATATATATATATATAGAGAGAGAGAGAGAGAGAGAGAGAGAAAGCAAGGTGGGAGGTCTCTATTGAGAGCCCCGGCTGACCTTGAATTTGTTATATTTGTATAAACCAGGCTGGCCTCAAACACAGAGATCTGCCTGCTTTTGTCTCCTGAGTGCTGGCATCAAATGCATGCCCCACCATGCCTGGCCAATTTGTGTATTTCTTCAATGTGGCAAAGTACATACGACATTTATTATTTGGATACAAGTACAGTACAATTTAGTCAACTTTGGCACACTCACCAGCTTGTGCCCCCGTCACTTCTGTGTGGTTCCAGAATATTGCCATCACTGACCCCAAGAGCCCTAATTCCTGCCTCCTCCCTAAGCCAGGGCAACCCTGATGTCTGCTGTCACTGCTAATTATCTGTTCACACTGCTCTGGTTGACGTTTGTCCCTGGGATGGCCTACCATCTTGAACTCGTGATTGACCCGAGTTGTGGTATGGGGTGGCTGGCTCTTCATTACTCTTTCTGATCACAGAATATCCCAGTGGGTGGGTGGACCACATTTTGTTGATCTGTTTCTCTACTGACAAACATTTGGGTGGTTTCTTTTTTCTTTTGTGTGTGTGTGTGTGTTCACGAATGCTGCATGCACTAGTGGCCACAAGAACCGGAACACATTGGCTGCTACTAGAGCTGGAGTTACAGGTGGCTGTGAGCTGCCATGTGGGTGCTGGGAACTGAACTCCTCTGCAACAACAGCTAGTACTCTTCATTGCCAAAGCCAGTTCTCTGCCCCACCCACCCAGCTTCTTTCGTGCTGTTGGGAACAGTATTGCTTTGAATACCAAGTTTTCATTTGAACTTGGCTAGCTGAGTACTTTGGAGGTGGAAACAGGAAGATTTGAAATGCGGGGTTATTCTCAGCTACAGAGAGAACACAAGACCTTGACTCAAAAGCCAGAAAGGCTCCCAGGGAGATGACTGGGTCAGGTAATGCTGCCCTTTGAGCACAGGGACCTGAGTTCAGTCCCAAGCAGCCAGAGAAAAACCTTTGTGTTAAAACACACGCAGTTCCATCACCGAGGAGGTGGAGACGGGAGGGTCGCAGGATCAGATGAGCAGCCAGCCTAGCCAAATGGTGAGCCTCAAGCCCCTCTCAAAAGGTAAGGTGGATGAACAGCTTGTGAGGGACATCTGAGGTGTGCGTACGTGTGTATACACACACACACACACACACACACACACACACACACACACACACACACAGACCTGGAACATCCTGAGTCCAGGCTTCCTTGCAGTCCTTAGACACATCTAATTTGATGTCACACCAGGACTGGTGTCCTTCCCTACTCATTGGGAATTCCAGTGGCTCTAAACCTCTTGTCAGAGCAAACTGACTGACTGTCCTGGCTTTCCACTACCTTCTGCTTTTTCTCTCTTCTTCTTTTTGTTTGTGGCAAGAACTTTCTGTGTAGTCCAGGATGGCCTCACACTTGGGACTTCCCTTCTGCCTCTACCTCCCCACTGTGGGGGTATATGCCCCTCCAGCCTATTTGGTCTGTGACCTTTCTCTGTTTTTGTGGTTTGGTTTTGTTGTTTGTTTTTAAACAAAATTTCTCTGCATAGCCCTGGCTGCCCTGACTAGGCTGCCCTTAAACCCAGAGATCTGTCTGCTTCTGCCTGAGTGCCGGCATCAAAAGCATGTGCCACCGCTGCCCAACCTCCTTGTTTCTTTAACATAGGGTTTTAATTCTGTAATCCCAACTGACCTGGGATTCACTGTGTAGCCCAGGCTGGCCTGAGACTCGTGATACCCGTCCCAGCCTCCTGGGATTGTGGGCCTGTACCACTAGGCCCTGGTACTTTGCCCTTCACTGTTAGCATCTGCGTGGATGTGAGCATGCACATGGTGACGTCACGAGACAAGCACAGACAACCAGGAAAGCAAGCCCTTCCTCTTCCTGCAGGCAGCTTCTTGAGGCACTCGACAACGCTCACAAACCGGCAGCGTGGGAACGAGGTCTCGGCCCTGCCAGCCACCCTGGACTGTAAGCAGAAATGGAGGAGTGGGGGATCCCTTACAGGCCTGGCATGGCACCCACAGCCCAGCATTTAGGAGGTAGGGGATGGGGGGGTGTCAGAAGTTCAAGGTCATCTCTGGCTACTCAGTGAGTTGGAGGCCAGCCTAGAGAAAGAGAAGCCAGAAAGGATTGAGGTGTGGCTTAGTTCAGCAGCCTGCAGAGTTCTGATCCCATCTCAGGCTCCTCATAAACTGACAATAGAAGCACATACCCGTCACCCCAGCATTCGAGGAAAGCAGCTTCAGGTCATCCTTGGCTACATGAGACCCTCCATCAGAAAAACAGAGGACCAATTTTGAACAGGGTGGACTGAAGCCTGGGGAAGGGATGGAGTGTGTGAACACTGTGCCTGTCTCTGGTCCCAGCCCTGTCCATCCACCAGCTCGCAGCCCAAGGAGAGCTGAGCCAGTTGAAGGACCGTCTGTGGAAGGGTGCGTGTCCTGCATGTGCACGTGTCTGTCCGCTGGGGGAGTTTAGCAGATGGGCTTCTGTGTGCATGTATCAAGTTGGAGTGTTTCCCATCGTGTGACCTCCAAACCTGCCCACCCTTCATTAGAGTGGGCAGGCAGTCTTGCTCTCCCCTACCCCATATCCCTCGCATTTGTCAGGTGACAACCTGATCAACAAACCAGATGAACGTGGTTTCACTCCCCTCATCTGGGCCTCAGCCTTCGGAGAAATTGAGACAGTTCGCTTCCTGCTAGACTGGGTATGTCGGGGGGGGGGGGGGGGGGGGGGGGGGGGGGGGGGGGGGGGGGGAGATATGCTGGAACAGGCTGGATCCTCAGGTTCTAAAGCTGCTTCTTTTGAGATGGGTTGCCCTGCTTGGGACCCTGAGATTTCAGGGATCCCATCACTGCCCTTTATGCTTTCCTAGGGTGCTGACCCTCATATCCTGGCCAAGGAGAGAGAGAGTGCCCTATCACTTGCCAGCATGGGTGGCTACACGGACATTGTGCGGCTGCTGCTTGACCGTGATGTGGACATCAACATCTATGACTGGGTGAGGAGGCACCCTGCCACCCTGGATCTGTCTTGCTCCACATGGATGAGTCCCTGTGAGGTGCCCAGCCTGCCCTGGGTTCTGGGAACACAGCACAGCTGTCATCACACCTGATCAGAGTTCCCAGTGTCTGGGAGACAGATGCACAAGAACGAGTGGAGCTGTAATGTCAGGCTCAGCAGCAAAGGAAAGCCAGGGAGGGCTGCTTGGGAGAAGGGATGTCCGAGAGGCCCAGAATGGAAGAGGGGCCTCACGGTGGGGTCAACCAGGGCCAGGGCACTGGTTTCACCTAGTCTTATCCCACAGAATGGGGGGACACCACTACTCTATGCTGTGCGTGGGAACCATGTGAAGTGTGTGGAGGCCTTACTGGGTGAGTAGGAGACCACAGGCCCTTTTGGGAGTCCTGGATTCCTAGGGTACCACTAGAAGAGGCAGGATAGTGTGTGGGCTTTTGTGTTTGAGACAGTCAGCTACTTTGAGTCCCTGCCACACAATTGCCCCTGCCAGCCCTTACGCATGCCCCAGAGACTCTAAATCCTATTCCTTGGGTAAGGGAGCACTGAGGTCTTGCCACTGCCCAAGGTCACATGGATAAAGGGCAGATAACAGACCTATAGCTGTATCTTGAGGAGATCGCTTTAGCCCTGCATCCCCCAAGCTCTGCCATAGGCTCCCATCTCTCGGATGGAGCCCCGTGCCCAGTGCCTGTTCTGCTTTGCAGCCCGGGGCGCTGACCTCACCACAGAGGCTGACTCTGGCTACACCCCAATGGACCTCGCAGTGGCCCTGGGATACCGCAAAGGTGGGCTTGAGATGGGACAGGCTACAGAGGGGTACACAGGATGTTCCCTAAGGGTCCCAGATGATGTCCCTAACACCCAGGCAGGCCCAGGCACCTCCTCATCCTGGCTCTTGGCACCCTTGGGCTGTGGTAGGGACAGCAGTATATGACAAGGATGAAAGCCATTCTGGGGTACACAAAGACACTCAGAGATAGCCCCAAGACAGGTGTAGACCCTAACCCTCCCTGCCACACACAGGCACCTGGCCTGATGGTGCTGGGGTGGTGCACTTCACTGAGGCCACCCCAAACTTCTATTTCTGTTGCTATAACAGAATACAAAAAAATGTTTTATTTGGATTCATGGTTCTGTGTGGCCACATTGGCTGAGGGTCTAGTATTGCTTTGACAAGAGCAGGGTTGAAGCAGCAAGTGGAGGGAGCTAAGCAGGCCTTGTCTTCAAACAACCTATTCTCAAGGTAAAGATAGCTCCTGCTCCCGAGCAGCCTCTCCAGCTCAAACGTCCTCCCACAGTGCAACAGGTGATGGAGAGCCACATCCTCAAACTGTTCCAGAGTACCCTGGGGCCTGCCGACCCTGAGTGAAGATGGCCTGTTGGGAACCCAGGCACTCAGGGAACAAAACAGTCTGCCCACAGCTGGCTTGAAGCAGCTCTTGGACGGTGGTGGGAAGGGGCCCTCCCCAACAAGAACCAATAAATCTGTGCAGAACTTGAAGGGCTTCTGGGTGCCTCCCAGGGGGGCTTCCTGGAAGAGGTGGCTGCCCATAGCCCTCACACTGCTTTCTCACCCAGCACCCGCAGGTGGTAGATGACCACACGGCCAAAGAAGTCCGTGGTGTCCTCAAAGGTCAGCTTCAGCCGGTCTACCTCTACAGTGGGGATGGGGAAGATGTGGTCTCTTGCAGTCAAGGGAATGGTTGACTGTATTTCTGACCCACCAAGCTACCTTCCCAGTCTGACACCACCCAGTGGACCAGGTGACTACAGACCCAGCAAGGAATCAGCAGCCCCCCTCCCCCAAGGCCTTGACTGTCTTGTAACTTGGTCTGTAGACCAGGCTGGCCTTGAACTTACAGAGATCCTCCTGCCTCTGCCTCTTGAGTGCTGGGATTGAAAGCAAGTGCCATCACCAACCGACACCTTATTTTTTTGATACAGTGTCTCAGGTAGCCTGGGCCGGCCTCAGATTCACTGTGTAGCTGAGGATGACCTTGAACTCCTGACTCCCAGCTTCTACCTCCTCCTTGGCACTAAAGCCCCATGCGATAGCTCCTACTCAGGTGTAGGAGGCCAAAGCTTTAATTCTTTTGAGACAGTATGGTTATGTGGCCAGACTAGCCTAATATTCTAGATCCTTCTACTCAACCTCCCCATCCCCACATTACCACACCTACAGAGCCAACACTTATAGAAGACCACATCCCTCACACCCCAGGCCAAGCAGGATATTTGAAGGGCATTGGTGTCTTCAGGGTATAAGTCCACAATCTTCCTGAGGGTGTCCCCACCCTTTGAACCTGAAGTGGAGAAACACGGCTGAGCCTCCAGGGAACCCCACTGAAACCCACCTCTCATAACCTTCCAGTACCTTCCAGGCAACTGTGGCGGCTGGAGAAGCCACCTTGGAACTGCACCTGCAGCTGTGTGATGTGAACACGCTGTGGAAACTCGAGTGTCACCCACTGGGAGGGGCCCTGAAAGCAGATGGGTAAACTGAGGTACTTGGTAACTTCAAGGTGAGGGCCTGTTCATCTTTCAAGTTCCACTGCCACAGCCAGTCCAGAGAGAGTGTGAGCATGGAGTCCTTTCTAGATCTTCCCAAAACTCCCGAGGCACCCTGCACCCAGAATCTGCTTCATCCTCGGGATGGAGGGCCACGGGAGGGCCTCACCTGGTCAGAGTTCCAGCACGTTTCCTCATCCTGGTCAAAAAGATGTTTCTTCCCAAATTGCCGGCTGTTGCGATTAAGCACAGAACTCACCCTGCGGGACAGGAGCAGGGCTAGGGGCCTCGACCCTTACTGTGAGCCATCCTCCCCGCCAAGAACTCTGCCGCCACCAGATTAGGAGGACCCCACCCTGATTCCCACAGTCCCCGAGTCTCACCTGCTCACAGTCTCGGGGCAAACCAAAGAGTGGCTCATCTCGACCACGCTCAGCGCCAGTTCGAACCCCTGGCCCTGCCACTTTGCACTTGACCCAGCCGCGGGCCCCACGGCCACCTCTGCGTGCCAAGGCAGGCGATCCGAGGACCGGAGAGAGCAGAAGCAGCCTCCTAAATTTTACAGCCTAGCCCCAGACCTTTGGCGGAACTGGGAAACCGAGCCCCGTAACCTGGATGGCGCACGCGCAGTGCGGCACAGACACGCCCCTTCCGCGGTGCCGGGGCGGGGCTTGCGGAGCTTTCGTTGGGCCTCTCTTAAAGAGACGTCCCTCGTGTTTCTGATTCCGGGGAGCTGGAGGAAAACACAGACTGTCTCCCTCGCGGTTACAAAACGTCCTCACAGCCTCCCTCGCCGTGGATGCAATCCAGCTTCCCCCAGCAAGGCCTGGTAGGCGCCTGCTGCCTCTTGGGAGTCTAGGCAGGAGTGTTGTATGTTTCACGCCAACGTGGATAATTGAGCAAGATCTGTCTCAAAAATTCTTCTAATATACATATTCCTTAATTTATTTTGTGTGTATGAGTGCTTCATGTATGTCTATGTACGATATGCATGCCTAACTTTTGGGTGCTGAGATTTGAACCCAGGTCCTTCAAAAGTGCACTTCACCACTGAGTTAACTCTTCAGCCCTTAAATATGCAGTTTGAGACAAGGGCAGATAACAGACCTATAGCTGTATCCTGAGGAGATCCCTTTAGCCCTGCATCAGATAATAGTAGCCTGGAGCTCCCAGAAATCCTCCTGCCTTGCCTCCTGAGCCCAGGGATTAAAGGTGTGGATCACCACACCCCACTCTAGGTTTAAATGGAATGGGGATTTGTGGAGAAGAATGTCCTGATGTGGCGGGAGGGGGAAGGGACCTTGAATAAGGATAGAAAGTGTGACTTCTTTGTTCATCATCATCATCCTAATAAAATAAATAAATAAATAAATATCATTTTAGTAATATAAACATATTTTACTGCCAGGCATTGGGGATGCACACCTTTGATCCGGGGACTTGATGTTAGGATTCTGCTCCTGAAGCCACACCCTGCCCTGAGTTCTGCCGTCAAACCCCGTTTAGGAATTCCTCTGTCTTCCAGAGAGTTCTCTCTCTCTCTCTCTCTCTCTCTCTCTCTCTCTCTCTCTCTCTCTCTCCCTCCTCCTCCTCCTCTTTCTCTGTTATTAATATAATTGCTTATAATAATAAAGTCCTTCTACTTATAACCAGTCTCCAAGTGTCTCCTGCTGCTCCTCAGCAGTCCCTTGCATAGGGCATGAGGCCTCTCCATTCATAGACATCTGCCGCCAGCTAACCCAGTAAAGCGTTATCATATCAGGCCAGATCACACAAATGATCCCAAGACTTGGGAGGCAGAGGTAAGAGGATCTTTGAGTTTCAGGCCAGCCTGGTCTACAGATCGAGTTCAGGACAGCCAGAGCTACACAGAGAAACCCTATCTCAAAAAACAAACCACAGAAACAAACCAAAACAGCAACAACAAAACCATTTTATTTAATGTGAATTAATGTTTTTCTTGAATGTCTACTGCCTGTCCATCCAGAAGAGGATCTTCCAAGGGTGGGCACTGGGAACTGAACATGAGTCCTCCATAAGAGCAGTAAATGCTCTTAACCACTCTCCAGCCCCTAAAATGTTTTATTACATTTATTTGTATAACTGAGAGCACAATATGTTAGAAATTGGTTTTCCCCTTACACCATGTGGGTCCTGGGGACTGAGCTCGGCCATCGCTGAGGATGAGGATGAGGTTCAGTGATAGAGAACTGCCAGAAAGTACAGGGTGCTGAGTTCCATCGCCAGCACCGAATGAAGTGATACATCTCTCAGCAAATGCTGTCCTAGCATTTTATGGAAGGCTTGTTCAAAAAGTCAGCCTGAGATGGGTTTTGTAGGATAAACAGGAGTTTGTCCCAGTGGGAACAAAGCAAAGCCAGACACAGACACCCCAAATCTCATGGGTTGGGGGGAATCACAGGAACAAACAGGCTGAGGAAGCGGGGACCCTTCCTGGAGGAAGGGCTTTCTGGGAGAGAACATGGAATGGGAAAGAGTTCCGGGACAGGACTGTGGAGCCATGTCCCCCTGGGCTGGAGGAACTTTGGGGAGAAGATGGAACCCTCAGGTCTCTGAAGACCCCCCAAGCAGGAGTGGTCCCTAGGAGCGAATGGGCATTCAGCTTTCCTCCTTCACTAGGGCCAGAGGGTTCTCAGCATCCACTGGCATCTCCCCAAGCCCACACCAGGAAGCAGGACTGGCCGGTAACTGGGTCACCACAGGGAGGGCTGCCCTGCTAGCCTGTAAACGCCAGAACTTCCTTGGCAGGACTCCAGTTATGGGTTCCTGACATCCAAACCCAGCTTAGCTGTCGAAGGGCTATGGAAGAAGCTTGTGTAGTTAAAAGCTTGACTGTGTGATCTCAGATAAACATTGGACCTCTGAGCCTCAGCTTCCTGTCTGAGAAAAGTAGACTGTTTGGATTGACATCGAGTAACAATAACAAGAGATACTAGGGGTCATAGACAAGGCTCTCCAGGCGCAGGCTCATCATTATTCTGCCCATGGCTGTCTGGTGTTACTTCTATGGCACTGAATTAAAAAAAAAAAAAAAAAAAAATGGTCTAGTGCCTGAAGAGGCTGCATACGATTCCAGCCACCATCCTCACCATCCTTCCTATATTGCTTTTAGACCTGATGTGGGCCAGCCTGGCCCCTGGGACATGGCCAGCTCCCTACCCACTTCCCACCTCCTCACCCCACTGGCGCCTGGGCATGAAAGAGCATCCTGTTTCACCAGGGAACTAGTAGGTTCTGAATTCCCAGTGAGGCAGCCAAAGTACTCCATTCATCCTCCTGAGAGAGAGAGCTCAGCTGCCCCGCCTTCCCGCCCTCTGAGGCAAGGGCTGGATTTGTCTATTCATGGCCCCGAGGCAGGGAGGGTGCTTTAGAGACAGGATCTATCCATTCCCTCCCTCCTTCCCTCTCTCCCTCTCCCTCTCCATTGCACGTGTGTGTGGTGTGTGTGTGTGGTGTGTGTGGTGTGTGTGTGATGTGTGTGGTGTGTGTGTGTGGTGTGTGTGTGTGATGTGTGTGGTGTGTGTGTGTGTGTGGTGTTTGTGTGTGGGGGTGTGTGTGTGGTATGTGTGTGTGAGGGTGTGTGTGTGTGTGGTATGTGTGTGTGGTGTATGTGTGTGTGGTATGTGTGATGTGTGTGTGGTGTATGTGTGTGTGGGGGTGTGGGGGTGTGGTGTGGGTGTGTGGTATGTGTGTGTGGTGTGTGTGTG
>PVIH01006997.1:0-27192 GCA_004025045.1 Sigmodon hispidus
AAAGCTTCTATTGGCACTAAACAATCGAGGGAACACTCTAGCGTCATGGCGAACTGGCATCGGTCTCGGAAACACCGACAGGATTCCCCATCTCAGGTCCGCCATTCCTTGGTGTAGAGTCTGAAGAATCAGCATCATCTTTATCATGTACTGCATCACCAGCAACATCTTGTTCCTCTTGGATCTGCACTCTTCTTACTAGACGTTCTGGAACCCAAATGGGATCTTGGCGATCCTGTGGGAACACACAAACAGATCCTCTCGCCCAGACCAAAACTGGGTCTGGTTCATGCCATATGCCTGTAAGAATGTCCTTCCATTTTACTCTGCCTTGTTCTCCTTCTCGAGGAGCCAGATGTCTATCGGCTGCTGAATGGCCTTGACAATCCAAATTTAAAAAATTTAAGGTAAAAAGTGCAAGAGAAAGTCTCTCTTTAGGGGTGCGGCCGTGGCCTATTCCCTCTTTTTGTTTTAATAAACATTCTTTGAGCTTCCGATGGGCCCTTTCCACAATGCCCTGTCCTTTCGGATTATAAGGCAGCCCATGGTTCAATTGAACTTCCATCTGTTTGCAAAAGCTGGCAAACTGGTGCCCTGCATATGCAGGTCCATTATCAGTCTTTAATTGTTGAGGCTTTCCCCAAGCTGCCCATGCTTCTAGGCAGTGGGCTATGACATGACGTCCCTTTTCACTTGACATGGCAGAGGCATATATAATGCCAGAACAGGTATCTACAGAAACATGAACATATTTAAGTGTCCCAAATTCAGCAAAATGAGTAACATCCATCTGCCATACCCTTAAAGGCAATATGCCCCTTGGGTTAACTCCAAAAGAAGGTTGAGGGCGAAACTGCGCACAACTGCTACAGTCAAGCACAATTTGTCTGGCTTCCATTCTAGAAAGCTTAAATTTATTCTGCAGGGTTTTTGCATTAACATGAAACTGTTCATGAAAACTTTTTGCCATCTTGAATAGGCTGAACAAGAAACATATATGCATTGGGCATGTAGCAAGGTCAACTATAGCATTACCTTCAGCTAGAGGTCCAGGTAAGCCTGTATGTGCTCTAATATGGCAGGGATAGAATGGACAATCACGTCCTATTATAAGCTCTCGTAGCTGCTCAAATAGAGCTGCCATGGTGCTGGAGGCCTTTATCGGTCCAGCCACTTCAAGAATCTTCAAAGCATTCACTACATAATTAGAGTCAGAAAGTAAATTAAAGGCAAAAGGACATTGCTTAAACACTTCAATTACAATTTGTAACTCAGTTACTTGTGGAGTGCCAGGCTCAAACTGCCTGCGTTGCACCTGTTGACCCTGTATTAGGAACGCACCTATACCTGTTTTGGAACCATCTGTGAATACATTTAATGCTTGTGGAATTGGCTGAACTCTGGTAATTTTTGGAAACACTACTGGGTGGCGCTTGAAAAATGTCATGAGAGGGTCAGCTGGAAAGTGATTATCAATGTTACCTGGGAAGGTGCATCTCAAAACTGCCCACTCATCTATGGCTGCACACAACACTGATATTTGCTCTGCAGTAAAAGGCACTACTATTGTTGTTGGATAGCGGCTAAAATATTGCAAAGTCTGTTGCAATCCCAATTCGGCAAGCAGTGCAACTGCTGTGGGATAATGCTCTATACTCTTGCTAGGTGAGACTCTAGGGTGAATCCAGAGCAGTGGTCCGTCCTGCCACAATACTCCTGTAGGCTGTCTATAAGTATCCAATATACATAGTTGAAATGGGCCTTCTGTTATTCTTACTAATTTTGCTTCAGAGAGACGACGGTCCACTATTTGCAATGCCTTATGGACCTTAACAAGACTACGCTACAAACACTAAAACCAAAACAAAACAAAGCAAAAAACACCCAAAACACAAACATAACAACAAAAAACAAAAACAACACCAAAACCCCCTAAAATGCAAAAAAACCCAAAAAACAAAACTATTGGAAGAAGCAAGTATATGAAGTATATAGAAATACATTTTCATATAAAATTATCTTCTAAAAAAGCTGAATCATGTCTGTTTAGTATCAATACATATTAACAATTTAATAATGAGTTTAGAACTGATATAAGCAACACAAAAAATACTGAATTTTAGAATTTTGCTCTTGCTTGATTCTCTCCCAAAGTAGAAGTGGACAGGTAGAAGTCCTCTTTCAGAAGTATTGAAATGCAAATGGTGAAGTTGACATCTAGGACAGAAGAGGTCAGTTGGCTGGCAGTCACCACAGCCTTTTCCCTACCTTTGGACACAGTAGCTGAAATACTCTACTTCTAAGCTTATTGACACATCTATCCTCCCCAAAGACTGGAGGCTGCACGCTCAGGGGACACCTTAGCCCCCTGGACGCTGGTGAGAGCAGAGATGGACTAGCAGTTGCCTACCTCTCTGTCAGGCTCACCAGGAGGAACTGGTTCTGTCAGCTGGCTCCCTGTTTTGTTTGTCCCTCACCTCCTTCATTGTCACCTGAATTTTTGTTTAGGTGAATTTCTAGTGATTTTCTTTGAATTTAGATTTTATGGTTATGGTAAAAACAGTATTTAACATTTATTTGAATTTGATTGTAATGATGATGCCATCTTAAGTTTGGCAAGGTTTACTTTTGAAATATCCCCCAGAGGGCTGGTATTGTTGGGAAGGTTACAGAACTTTTAGGAGATCACTGGGGAGTAGGCCTTGATGTCTGACAGCCTGGCCTCACTTCCTGTTCACACGTTGGCCCTGCCTGACGCCTCACTACAATGGACTACATCCTCCCGGAACTCTGCACCAATACAAACACTTGGTCCCATAAGTTATTCTTGTCAGGGTATTTTTTTTTTTCACAGAATGAAAAGGAAACAAAGATAAAAGTTAACTTAAACTTTGCTCCTATAAATATCTACACCCTTTCCTTTATACATTACATTTTTATACATTATACATTTGTGCCCAATAACAGATTATACTTAATTTTGTGCATGTGTTTTTCTAATAATATAGCCAATCAAAACTATAATCATATTTGCTATTTTATTTATATATGCAGTTACTTTAACTATCTTTCTTTTCCATAGAAGATTTAAGGGAATTTCTGGTTTACTTTCATTATTGCATGAAGGAGTCCTAGCATTTTCTATAACACTAAATGTTATAGTAATGAACTCCTTCAGCCTCTATTTCTCTGCTTATGTCTATATATCTCTATTAATTTTGAAAGACAATTTTGCTAAGTATAAAATTTTGGTTAAAAATTTCTGTCCTCCCCTACTTTAAATACTTTATTGTGCTGTTATATTCCATTGTTTGTGACAAAAAATCATTTTCCACCAATTATGATTCTCCAGCCTGTTTCTATGAAGTTGGTAATTTCAGATAGATAACTCTCATAAGTGGAATCATTCTAGATTTTTCTTTTTGTAACTGGTTTACTTAGTAATACCAAATTTTATACACATTGTAGCATAATGCAGGGTTTCTCTCTAGTTTACACCCGAGTAGATTATTGTATGAATATGAATATACTACATTTTTCTTATCAGTTCTCTGTTGACAAAAATTTGGAATACTTCTGTAGCTTGAGCAAATACTATGAAAGTGGGTCTTAAGATTCTGTTCTCAATACTCCTGGACATATATCCAGAAGGGGATCATACTGTAATTTTAGTTTTATTAATGTGTATTTGATAAAGAGTTACATGTACTTAGAGTTCTCATATTGATGGGTCTTAAAATATGCATACAGTTACTTCAGTACTGTTAACTGTAGGCAATATACTGTACAGAAAATCATTGTTTAATACAAAATGGAAGAGACATCAGTTCTTTGGTGAATTCAGAAAGACTCGGACTTAAGTCTTGTTCTACATTCTCTGTCTCCATTGGTGGAAAAGCACTGGTCCTGTGTATTTATTTTCCCAACTTGCAGAGCAGGGTCCACTGTAGGAAGATGTCTGCCTCTCCCTCCTGTACCCCCTTCTTTTGCTCTTGGATGTCCTCATTTCTGGGCTTTATTGTTCTGTTAGCACTGAGCACGAACTTTAAGAGGTTTTTGAGACCCCCTTTGCCTTGGTTTTGTGCGCTTTCTCCTTATGTCCAAAGAGCGAAGGCTACAGAAAAGCACCTGCCCTTTCTCTTGTATTCCCTGCTGTCCAGGTGCACAACTCTATCATCCTTCCAGCATTTGAGCAGAGATGAGATGGAACAAAAGGTTCATTCTTCCTCTCTTCTCTAAGGGAAAAAACTTCTAATAAAAAAAAAAAATCCTCTAGGCTATGAGCTAAACTGCCTTGAGGACGGGTTGACAAAATCCAGTATATTTGCATTTCCCGTGGATCGGTACAACCTTTCTTTCATTCTTTTGTTTGTTCAGATTGACATTTCTTAACTGTTTCTCAGTTTCCTGTAAGAGTATTTTAGTCCAAATAGCATGACTATTTTGGTGGGTCTGGGGCCTCAAGAGTAAAACTCCTTATTTTTTGGTCTTAGGAAGGTACCTATGCCCTGAATGGTGATGAATACACACCTGTGAGAATAGACAAAGTTGTGGACTTTCCTGCTCCATTATGTCCCAGAAGAACAGTGACCTGCCCCTCATACACGTTCAATGACAAGTTGCTTACTGCGGGTTTGTTTCTAAATTCCTGTCAGACAAAGGAGTAATCTGTTATCTCTCAGTTAAAAAGACAAACATGCATATCCTCTGTATTCATTATCATCAAACTCATGCTATCAGTAATATGATGTTGTCAGGTTCAAAAGAAACTCTAGTTTCCCAAACTCTAACAGGCAGTCTAGATATATTTCTGGCAGTTAGACAAAAAACCAGCATTCCTCAGTAACTTCTGAAGCTGGTTCCCCTCTACCAAAAGAAGTAATTTCCCTTATTATTAGCAGAAGGCACAAACAGCTATCTGTGGTGCATATTAGCACACCAAAGAACATGCTGTCCAGCATTTTGCCACCTCCCCTGCCCCAAACTCCTCCCCCATTCTCCCTATAAGCCCGCTATTTCTCCTGAACTCTGCTCTGTTCTGCTCTAATCCTGCTTCTTTCAAAGTTTACACTTCTGGCCACAGTCAGTCTACTTTTTTCTCTGTTCTGGACTCTTCCAGATGCCTCTGGCTGTTCTTTCTCTATCCAGACTATACCCTGTCATTAGTTAATATAGTCACAATCTTCATCAAGGTTGGGTGTCACTTCATATCTCTAAACAGCTATCAGAAATATATTTAAATATTTCATAAATATCTCACAATTGGCATGTCTAAAAACCTGAAATATATCTATATTATTAACCTGTACTTCAATAAATTTAAAAATAAACCTTATCCTTTGAAAATATATTTAACTAACTATCCCTTCTAATTCAGTGACTGCCACCCATTCACCTCAATATACAAACAAAAAGGGAAACTTGAATGTAACTCCATACCATAACATAAAATCGCATATTAATCCATGCTTTACTGAAGCCATCACAAAACATGAGACAAAAGATAAAGGCAAATCAAAATAAATACAGATATGATCAAAATTATGAGCAAAACAAAGGGCCTAAAATGGTCATGTGATAGTGATGAAATAGCCTAAGAAAAGCCATGTTGCCCTGACCCTTGACTTCCTCCTCTTGAAAAAGTTTTTTTTCCAAGACCAATAGGCTCCTCCTTCCCTGCTAAGAAAGAATCCTGAGAATTAATCCTGAGGTTAAAGAAAGAATTGGATCCTTTGGAGGAATGGACTTGTGTAATTTTTTATGCGATCAAAGGTTACAAGCCTGTATCAGGTGTGATGTGACCACAGCCTTCTGATTTTAAAATCCTCATCTTACCTTTGTGCCACTCAGAATCTTCCCCAGGCAGAGGCCTGCTTTTGGACGGCTGCCCAGAGGACCTAATGTACTCTTCATTGGCTTAATAAAGTGTAGTGATTTATAATTGTCTCACATGGACTATTCTAGTGTGAGATTTTATCAGGGAGCAAAGGAAAGGCAGTCCAAAAAAAAAAACAAAGCAAAGTCAGTCCCATAGTGTTCCCAAATCTTACATCGTTTAAAGATTGCGGCACAGTAAATTCTCAGGCATTGAATAGATTATAAAAAAAGATCATATTTTAATCATGAAAAATAATTAATTGCAGATTAAGCAAAAACAGATATGAAAGAATCAAATTGTTGTAAAAAGTTAAATTGCTTCTAAAACGAAATAATAGTATTTAGCAGAAACAAAACCACCCAGTGTAGGAGAAAGTGTCCAACCAAACAAACCCACCCTGCCTCTGAAATCAGAGTTAGTGAAAGAAACCCACCCTAGCCCTGAACCCAGAGCTAGTGAAAGAAACCCACCCTGGACCTGAGCCAGTGAAAGAAATACTTTATCCTTGAACCCAGAACAACAAAAAAAATTGTTCCCTGATTCTTAAACCAGCACCAAAGAAACACACTTTGGCCCTAGAATCAGAGCAAGTGAAAAAAATATGCCCTGGCCCTGAAATTAGAGCCCCAAGGCCCCAAAAAGCCAGTGAAAGAAACATTTTAGCCCTGAAACCAAAACCAAATCAAGGTTAAAAAAAAAAAAAAGTATAAAATCTGACCAATCACCACTCTGGAAGTCTCTCTAGAAAGTTCCGCCCTACCCCCCACCCCAAGAAGCCCTATATACGTCGTGAGCCCAAAGCCCTTTTGCTGGGACCCTCTTCTGCCCCTGGCTGAGGCAGTCACACTCTCCTGGACCCTTCCTTCCCAATAAATCTCTTGAATGAATGAGGTTTGGGTGCAGATCTTATTCTTTTGCTGGAGTAGCAGCAGCGACAGAGCCTGAATGGTGGACAGCCAAGGAAGTGAAGCTGTGTAACATTCTAGGCTGGCTGTTCAGGGATCCTTCCCTAGTGGAGCTCCTTGAACAAAGAGCAGCTAGCAGCAGACTTTAGCAAAGAAGCCTTCACCAAGCTGACCGGAGTTGTTACACTCTGGGAAACCAGAGCAGGACTGTAGTAACTTTGGAGGAGCAGAGCTGTTAACACTGGGGAACTTTTCCCTATGTAGGCCAAGTGCAGATTTTTCTCGAGTTAATAAAGCCAGGAAGAGATCCAAAGGAAAACTACCTGTTGATTTTGCGCGTGAGAAGAGACACACATATATATTTACACTATTAAGGCCACAAGAGGGTTTATTTAAGAGAATTCCCAGGCGGGTACAGGAGCAGAGAAGCAGGAGAGGAGGAGAGAGAGACCACAACATGGCGTCTCTTTTTAAGAGAAGGGGTGTGCATGGGTTTATGTAGTCACGTTTAGGGGCGTGCCTCCGTATGCGTCCAGGGAGGTGCTTCTGTACACATCATTGGCTGCAAGGGTTAACGAAGCCGCGCCCACGGGCATGCCTCCATAGGAGGTGCATCCTGCCAGAGCCATGTGGGCTTCACCACATAGAGTGCCAAAAATACTTAAACTACCTTTAATAAAAATCACTAGATTGCGCACAACTAATGACAAATTTCTTATAAGGAACAGAAAATAAAAGCGCATTATAGGAAGTAAAGTAAGAACTGAAGCAGATTTTTTCCCCAGTGGAAACAATGCTTTTGAAAACATTACAACACCAGTAATCCCAGCATTTAGGAGCTGGAGACAGAAAGATCCTGAAATCACTGCCAATCTACCTATTACATGCTGTCTCAAAAATTTACAGAATATCTCAGTGGTTAAAGTGCTTCCGGCATAAGCAAAAGAAAAGAAGTGTGATCTTGAATTCATGTAAATAGCAGGGGGCATTATGGGCTGCCTGTAACTGCAGCCTGAGAAGGCAAAACAGGAGCCATATGGAGCAAGATGACTATCAACATTAGACATATTTGTGAGCTCTAGATCTGACTGAAAGACATGCTTCAATGACTATTGTATCTGTACACATGTGCACACACATACTCATGCACAAATACATATAAGAGAAAAACAGAATTGAGAAAAGCCCTATCAAATCATATGCAAATGTAGAAAAAGTACTTATTAAACATAGATTCCACCAAGCTCTGGTTCTTAGAGGATGACTATACTAATTATAATGCAAATAAAGCAATTAAAATATCTCTCTTTCTGGATTGACCAATTATAAACAATCTCAATGGATAGTAAATGGTTTTTGGTTCCTGCAGGAACATCTGAAGCAATACCTTGTGCAAACGTTTGATCTGGATACCTGCCACCATGTTTGTAGGTTCAGCCTCAAAACTGTTATGTATTGTGGGTAAGCACTTTGTCTCTTCTGCAGTCTTCCTAATTTTTGGTTTGCCAAACCAGTATGAGCGCTACAGAAAAAGATAATAAATCATTATCAAAATGAGCATTAAAACTTTTGTTCAATTTGCTGTTTCTAAAGGTTTAAATCATGCCAAACAAAATAGTCTGTGATATCCAGGGATTATTGTTAATCGTTTATTAAACACTTAGATATGATAAAGGGCTTTTAGTATGTACTTTCTGTTAATGAGTAAAAAGGAAATGCTACTAGAAACAACAAAAACTGTTTTTTGAAAGGAAGAGAAACAAGCAAGAAGGTAGACTACTGCCCCATATCATATAAAAATTGATTAACAGTAACCAATGATCCAAATATAAGAGCAAACACTTCTCAGCTCTTAGGAGAAAGTATACAGACAAATCTTTATGACCTTGGATTTCATAGTGGTTCTTAGAAATGATACAAAATGTATAAACAATTAGATAAAAATCAGATAAACATTGGTTCATCAAAACTAAGAACTTTGTGTGTTAAAGCTGGAAGCTGATGCCTAGTGGGAAAACACCTTTCTCAGCCTTGATACTGGGGGAGGGACTTGGACCTACCTAAGCTGGATATGTCAGACCTAACTGACTCACCTTGGGATTCCTTGCCTTCTCTGGGGTGGGGGGTGGAGGAGTGGGGGTATTTGGGAAAAGGGGCGGGGGAGGAAGAAGAATATGATGAAGAGTAAAAGGACAATTTACAGAATGGGAGAGAATATGTGCAAATCATAAATAAAGGAAGGATTTAGTACATAAAAAGATACATAAAAAGAAAACAGTTACTAAATGGGCACATATACAAAGGACATTAAACACATAACTATCATAACTATATTTTTTTTCCTCAGGAAATTAAATTAAATGTCACCTAAAACCTATGAAGGTAACTACTATAAAAGGAAGCATTGATGTGGGATGTATTTCTGTACACTGTGAAATATCATTGGATAATAAAGGAACTGTTTTGTCCTGTGGCAAGGCATCTTAAAAGCAGGCAGGAAATCCAAGCATAGATAAAGGGGAAGGAGTGCAGAGTCACAGAGAGATACAACCCAGCTGCCCAACAAGAAAGATAAAACACCAGCCATGTGACAAGACAGATTAATAGGAATGGGCTGAGTTAAGATACAAGAGCTATTTAGCAATAAGCCTGAGCCACAGGCTGAACAGCATGCAATTAATATAAGCCTTTGTGTGATTATTGGGACTGAGAAGCTGTGGGCAGTCTGGACCTGAGGGCTAGGCCAGGCCAGAAACTTCTTACCACAAAGTATGAGTAAAGGAATAAAACTTTAGATTTTTCCAGGTGGGAGGGCAACAAATATTTATTTTCTGATAGTTTCCAAAACCTTAAACATAGAAATGCCATAAAACTAGTAGTTCCATCCCTAGCTATATACTCAAAATAATTAAAAACAATTCTATTCACAACAGACAAGAGACTAAAACAATATATTCTCCACTGAGATATGCAATATTACACAGCCATACAATAAGAGGAGTAAATGTCAATTCTCACTACACCATGAATAAACTTGAAAAACTACTTAAAGAAGCATCCACAAATAGTTAACTATTATGACTATGTCTTTATAATAAATCCTAAATAAATAAATTCATCGAAAATCAAGCAAATAAGAGGTGCCTGAAATATAAAACTGGAGATTCTTTCTTCTGAGGTAATAGTTTCATTTCTTAGGGATGAAAAAAAACATAAGCAGAGAGGTCAAGGTTGCATACTGTGACTGTACATTGTATATATACCAACTACTAGTGACTTCATTTAAAAACTGATATTTCATTAATAAGGTGAAGATTTATAAGAGCTAGGAAATAGTTAAGTACTATTTACTTCCCATGAAGAACAAAGCTGTAATGTATTTTCAGGTATGACATTTTCTAGCTATATTGTTTTAAAAAATATATTTTCAGTAAAAGAAAAATAGAAGGAAAAAAAAGCTTACCATAAGAAAAAAATACCATGGTTGAGGCACACCACACTGCCCAGGAAAGACAGTTTCTATATACCAGGTAACAAGGCTGTATAAGAAAGCATCAAACAAAAGCATTCCAAACATATAGCCAAAGATGAGGTTATCCTCAACACTGGCTGGTGTCCAAAGGTTGTGCCATTTAACACCAATCTCTGAAATGAAAAGGAGACATTGAGCAGGGATGAAATCTTTGTGACTTGGTGCTCTGTACTGTGGATTACCTATCTGCTGATAACCCTTAGTAACTGTATTACTACAGAAAATAATGGCTGCATTTTTCCCGTTTTTCTTCAACACCTTTAAAACAATTACAAATGATTAAAATGAAATGAGTAACTAAAGAAAACAAAAAGAACAGCAAGAAGAAAGTAGACTTAATAGAATCTATGTTTTTACTTCCTTCTCAAGCTAATTTCCCACAGAAACAAGCACAAAAATGCCCAAGTGTGTAAAATATATTTTACAGCCCAGCCTCTAGGCCTGGGAAACCAGGTACAACTCATGCACCCCAATCCTATTGTGGCTCTAGTTTCAGGCCAGCAAGCAAGGCCCCTGTGTGCAAGCCTACTCAACACTACCCCCATCAGACCATGTAGTCTATAAGCCTTGCTCCCTTAAACCCACCCACTCCCCCAACCTCAGAACCTTCCGGAGACACAGACTCCAGCGGAAGAATACATCCAACAACATAAGAACAATATGGCACCAATAGAACCCTGCAGTTTTATAACAGGAAGACCTGAATATTTTAATATAGAAGAAGCAGAAGAAAATGGCCTTAAAATAACTTTACAAAGATAACAAAAGCCTTTAAAGAGGAAATGAAAATGCCCTTAAAGAAATAGAGGAAAAGACAAGCAAAAATTTGGAAGAAATCAATATATCCCTTTAAAAAAATCAAGAAAAAGTAATCTAATAGGTGAAGGAAATAGTTTAAGATTTGGAATTGAAATATAAGCCATTAAAAAAAGGACACAAATGGAAGCAATGCTGGAAATGGAAAAATCTGAGTAAATGAACAGGAACTATAGATGGAAGCAGAATGTGAGGGATGAAAGTGAGTATCTCAGGCATAGAAGATACAATAAAGGAAATAGATTTATTAGTCAAAGAAAACACTAAAATCAAAAGTCATAACACAAAAGGTCCAGGAAATCTGAGACACCATGAAAAGACCAAACCTAAGAATAATAGAAACAGAAAAAGAATACCAGGTCAAAGGCATAAAAATATATTTAAAAAATTATAAAAGAAAAAAATGCCTATGAAGATAAAAGAAGCTTACAGAACACCAAATAAAATAGACTCCCCTGAAAAGTTTGTTTGCCATATAATAATTGAACCACTAAATATACAAAATAAAAAATATTAAGAGCTAAAAAAAAGGCCAAGTAACTTGTAAAGACTGACGCATCAGAACAAAACCCAACTTTTCAATAGAGACTATGAAGGCCAGAAGGTCTTAGATAGACATTATGCAGACACTAAGAGACAATCCTAACCCTAACCTAACCCTATACCCTAACCTAACTACTGCAAGTAGTTGGATGCAAGCCCAAACTACTATACCTAGCAAAACTCTCAATTACCATCGACAGAGTAAACAAGATATTCCATGCAAAACCAGATTTAAACAATACCTATTCACAAATCCAGCCCTACAGAAAGCACTAGAAGGAAAAAAAATACAACCCAAGGAAGTTAGATGCACCAATAAAAACACAAGCAATAAATAAACCTACTGTAGAAAATCCCAAAGAAAGGAAACAAATATACACTACCACCAAAAAATAGCAGGAATTAACAATCATTGGTCATTAATATCTCTTAATATTAATGGACTCAATTTCCCTATAAAAACACATAGCCTAACAGAATTTCCTTCTGCTGAATACAGGAAACAAACCTCAACTTCAGAGACAACTACTACCTCCGAGTAAAGGGTTGAGAAAAGACTTTACAATCAAATAGACTTAAGAAGCAAGCTGGTATAGATATCCTAATATTCACAAAATAGATTTCAAACTAAAACCAATCAAAAGAGATCCAGAAGAACATTACATATTCATCTCAGGAAAAATCCATGAGGATAAAATCTTAATCCTCAACATTTATGCCCTAATTACAAAAGGCGACCACATATGTAAAAGAAACATTACTAAAACTTAAATTGCACATCAAACTCCACACACTAATAGTGGAAAACCTCAACATCCCACTCTCACCAACCAACAGGTCTATCAGACAGAAATTCAACAGAGAAATAAGAGACCTAACAGATGTTATGACTCAAATGAACTTAATAAATATATATAAAGCAAACACAAAAGAATACACCTTCTTCTCAGCACCCCATGGAACTTTCTCTAAAATTGACCACATACTAGGTCAAATATGATCAGATACAAAAAAATGGAATAACCCATTTAATCTTTTTGGACCATCATGGCCTAAATATAGAGTTTAAGAACAACACAAACCACATAAAGTCTACAAACTCATGGAAACTAAGCAACTTTTAACTGAACCACCTCTGGGTCAAGAAAGAGATATAAAAAAAATGAAAGACATCCTAGAGTCCAATGAAATTGAATCCATAACATACCCAAACTTATGGGAGACAATGAAAGCAAGTCTAACAGGAAAGTTCATAGCACTAAGTGCCCATATAGAGAATTTGGAGAAATCTCACACAAGTGACTTATCAGAACACTTGAAAACTCTAGAACAAAAAGAAGCAAACTCACCCAGAAGGAGTAGATGGCATGAAGTAATCAAATTCAGGGCTGAAATCAATAAAACAAGGAGAACAACACAAAGAATAAATAAAACAGAGTTGGTTCTTTGAGAAAATCAACAATATAGATAAACCCTTACCCAAACTAACCAAAAGGCAGAGAAAGAATATCCAAATTAATAAAATCAGAAACAAAAATGGGGACATTAACAACAGATACTGAAGAAATCTACAAAATCATTAGGTCATTCTTCAAAAACCTGTACTCCACAAAATTGGATAACCTAAAAGAAATGGTCAGTTTTCTGGATGGGTACCACTTACCAAAATTAAATCAAGAGCAGATAAATGACTTAAATAGTCTTATAACACCTAAGGAAATAGAAACATTTATTAAAAGTCTCCCAACCAACAAAAAAGGCCAAGGCTAGAAGATTTCAGCACAAAATTCTACAAAATTTTAAAGAAGACTTAATACCAATACTCTTCAAATTGTTCCACACAACAGAAACAGAAGGAACATTGCCAAACTCTTTTTATGAGGCTACAGTCACCCTGATACCCAAGCCACATGAAGACACAACAAAGAAAGAAAATTACAGACCACTCTTCCTTCATGAACATTGATGTAAAAATATTCAACAAAATACAGGTAAACCGGATCCAAGAATACATTAAAAAAAATCATACAACATGACCAAGTAGGTTTCATCCCAGAGATGCAGAGATGGTTCAACATATGAAAATCTGTCACTGTCATCCATGATATAAAAACCTGAAGGAAAAAACCCACACTATCATCTCATTAGATGCTGAAAGAGCTTTGTCAAAATTCAACACCCCTTTATGATAAAGGTCTTGGAAAGATCAGGGATACAAGGAACATACTGAAACATAATAAAGGCAATATACAGCAAGCTTACAGTCAATATCAAATTAAATGGAGAGAAATTCAAAACAATTCCACTAAGAACAGGGACAGAACAAGGCTGCCCACTCTTCCCCATATCTATTCAGTATACTACTTGAAGTTCTAACTAGATCAGTAAGACAACAAAAGATCAAGAGGTTACAAACTGGAAAGCAAGAAGTCAAATTTTCGCTATTTGTGTATGATATGATAGTATACATAAGCAACCCCAAAAATTCTACAGAAAATTTCTACAGCTGATGAACACCTTACGATATAAGATTAATTCCCCCCCAAAATCAATAGCCCTCTTATATAAAATGATAAATATTATACCCTTTATAATAGCCACAAATAATATAAAATAAATTTGGGTTAACTCAGGGTAACTCTAACCAAAGAAGTGAAAGACCTACATGACAAACCTACATGACAAGAACTTTAAGTCATTGAAGAAAGAAAATGAAGAAGGTATCAGAAAATGGAAAGATCTCCAATGCTTTTGGATTGGTATGGTTAGCATAGTAAAAATGGCATTCTTACCAAAAGCACTCCACATTAAAATCCCAACACAATTCTTCACAGACCTCAAAAGAACAATATCCAGCTTCATATGGAAAAACAAACAAAAAACCCAAAATTGCCAGAACAAGCTTGTTCAATAAAAGAATTTTTGGAGGCATCACCATCCCTGACTTTAAAGCTCTACTATAGCTATAGTGATTAAAAACAGCTAGGTACTGGCATAAAAACAGACACGTGAATCAATGGAATTGAATTGAAGATCCTGACATTAATCTACACACATGATTTTTTAATGAAGAGGCCAAAAATAGACAATAAAAAAGGATAGCATCTTCAACAAGTGATTCTGGCATAACTGGGTAGTGGCAGGTAGACGAGTACAAATAGATCCATATCTATCACACTGCACAAAATTCAAGTCCAAGTGGATCAAAGACCTCAACTTAAATCCAGTTACATTGAACCTCACAGAAAAAAAAGTGGGAAATAGCTTTGAATACATTGGCTCAGGAGACCACTTCCTAAGTATAACACCAGTAGCACAGACACTGATACCAACAATGAATAAATGGGACCTTATGAAACTGAGAAGCTTCTATAAGGCAAAAGAAGACAAGTAAGATAACTGTCTCCATCAGTAAGAAAAAATGGAAAGAATGGAAAAAAGATTTTCACCAACCCTATATCTGACCCAGGGCTGATCTCTAAAATATATAAAAAACTCAAGAAAAGACAAAACCCCAAATAATCCAACTAAAAAATTGGGGTACATATCTAAACAGAGAATCATCAACAGAAGAATCTCAAATGGCCAAAAGACATTTAAAGAATTGCTCAATATCTTTAGCTATCAGGGGAATACAACCAAAACAACTCTGAGATATCATCTTACACTTGTCAGAATGGCTAAGATCAAAAACACTGATGACAGCCTATGCTGGAGGGGATGTGGAGTAAGGGGAACAATTCTCTATTGCTGGTGGGAATGTAAACTTACACAACCACTTTGGAAATCAGTATGAAGGTTTCTCAGAAAACTGGAAATCAATCTACCTCATGATCCAGCAATACTACTCTTGGGTATATACTCAAAAGACCCACATTTATACCATAAGGACATTTACTTAACTATATTCATAGCAGTATTATTTGTAGTAGCTAGAACCTGGAAACAACCTAGATGCCCTTCAACAAAAGAATGAATAAAGATAATATGTGATACATTTACACAGTGGAGTATTACTCAGTTGTTAAAAAAACAATGACATAATGAAATTAGCAAGCAAGTGAATGGAACTAGAAAAATTATGTTGAGTGGTAACACAGACCCAGAAAGATACACATGGTATGCACTAGCTCATAAGTGGATTTTAGTGTAAAGCAAAGCAGTTAGGTAATAAGAAGGATCCTAAGAAGAACATTCATGGAACTCCCTGGGAAGGGGAAATAGATAAGATCTCCTGAATAAATTGGGACCATTAGGGGTGAGGAGGTAAGGAGAGGTAAAAAGAGAACATAAGGAAATGGGTTGATTGAGTTGGGGAAGAGACAGAAAGTAAGAAGAATGAAACAGACATCTTGATGTCTTGAGGGAGTCACTTGGGGGTTAGGGAGAAACCTGGTACCCATGAATTCACAAACATAACTCCATCTAAGACTCCAAGCAATAGTTGACAAGGTACCTGAACTGGCCTTCCTCTGTAATCAAAATGATGACCATCCCAATTGTCATCATAGAATCTTCACCCAGAAACTGAGAGAAGCAGATGCAGAGATCTTCAGCTAAGCACTGAGTCCAGCACCCAGTATAGTCAAAGAGAGAGAGGAGAGATAATATGAGCAAAAGGGCCAAGATCATGATGAGGAAACCCACAGAGACAGATGACCGAATTACTGGGAGCTCTCTGTCTCTAACTAATAGCTGGGAACCTACATGGAAACAAACTAGGCCTTCTGAATGTGGATGACAGTTATGTGGCATGGGTAGTTTTGGGGTTCTCTGGCAGTGGGACCAGAATTTATCCCTAATGTGTGAACAAGCTGATACCTTGATCAGCCTTCAAACTGGGAGGATCTTGGTCCTTAAACTTGATATGGCAGACTTTATTGACTTCCCTTGGGAGTTCTTAGCCTCTGTGAGGAACAGATGGAGGAGTGGATGGGGACAGTTAGGGGGTGACTAGGAACAGTAGGGTAGAGGGAACAGTGGTTGGTATAAAAAACTTTTAAATAAGTTTTTAAAATGCTTTTTATGTTCTGCCTCCACAACAGGAAAAGAATTAGGTTTACAGAGAACCCTTCTTCAAGAGGCAAGACTTAACAGCTCATTAAGTTAATCTGTTCTTCATCTCTGACCTTTTCCCCCCTTAAAAACCTCTATAAACACTGTATCTTCTAGAAGAAAGGGTAATAATATGAAAAAATATTCTACGTAATAAGAAAGGATTACTAAAATTTCATCCATTTGAGAGGTAATAAACAATAAATTAAAAGTAACAAAAATAGGGTCTATAGAAACACAACAGGAAACTTCCTGTAAGCTGAGAAGTCCTTCTACCTTCAACACAGTAGAGTTCCTGACAGATAACATTTATAATAGAAAAAAGAGACAGTAACTAATGTAAAATTGATAAAGCTCATAAAAACAAGTCATTAGGAAACTAAAAGGTTGTGTTCTTGCACAAGGAACCAGCGGAAATATGGCACCTAGATGAAATAATGTGGGTTGTTAATGATTCCTGCAAAATAAGAATTACAGAAGTATCAATAAATAAGTAACATATACATTCTTCTGATAGGCTATTTATGAAAATTTTATTCACAGATGATAAAATTAAGTATCCTTAATTTTCATATTAGTTGGAAAATTGAACACAAATTTCACTAAGCCCTGAGAATAGTTTTCATAAAATTTGATGAAATTGATCCTAAAATTCAGATGCAAAGTAACCTAAATGACTAAAAAATAGCAAGATATACACACTATGACATGAATTCATATGTGGCTGACTTGTAGCTCCTATCTTTAATTCCAATAAATTAAAGAAGCAGGTGGATGTCTGCGAGTTTGAGACCAACTTGGTTTACATTGTTAGCCCTACTTCAGTCAGGGCTAACTAGTGAGATTTTTGTCTCAAAAACAAAAACAAAATTAAAAAAACTCTCAATAATAACCCTCCCCCCCAAAACCAACAACCACCAAACCAAAACTAGTATCAAGTCATAAAATTGTTGTGACATTGGTATTAAAATATTGTAAAAATCAGAATAATTTGAGTCATCTGTTTGATAGCCATTATAATATAAATAAAACTTAAGCTGTAATCATTTTATGAGACAGTGCTTTCATAGCTTAGACATTTAAAAACAATCTATAGTCTTATTATGTGGTACAGGATGGCTTCAAACTCTTGCGCTGAAGTTCAATCTCAGCCTCCTAAGGAATTAGGATATAGGCACTGGCTCCTTGCCTAGTGTAGGTTAGTACTTTTGAAAAGATTAGGAGTTTACTTCTCAGATTAATATGCACATATGGCCACATACACATAAACTGCTGTGGATAACAGCAAAAGTCATAAAACCATCTAAACACACATGGAAAAAGAAGTGGTTGATTCAACTTATTGTGATGAAATACTAAATAAAAGCATATCCTTGCATGGGGAAAAGTTCAAGTATTTTTAGAGAAAAAAATAATAAAAGTTCTTAAATGATTTATTTGACAGTGTAAATTTGTGGTGGTATATTTTATATTTAGTTAAATCAGCCTGGAATATCACAGAAAAGAAACAGATCACAGTCAATTCTCACCCAGCCAACTTCCGACGCAGAAATGGGTAAATGTTATCTTCTAGAGTCCTCCACCTGGTTGGTTGCGCTTACAGAATGCCTCAATGTCTGCCTATGCCTGCCTTAAATATCTTGTCTTTCACTTTTGGGTTTAAGTCTGCATCACAATCTTAAGAGTTAGGATTAAACGTGTGAGCTACTATTGTATTGTTTTTAGGTTTTGAAGTCACAGAAATATAGAAAGATCTCTGTCTCCTGAGAAATGGGATCTAAGGAGTGGGCCAACACTTGGCCATTCTCCTGCTAGAATTAAAGGTGTGAGTTAGCACTCTGACCTTCAAGGATTGACTGTGGGTGATTTTGTTCTTTGGTATTTTAGGCTGATCTTATTAAATACAAAATAGATCACCACATAAGTTCACAGAAAAAAAGAGATGGGTCAATTCAAGCTTTACATTTTTTTATTGTCAATTTCATACAGAAGTGCATGTACTTAGGACATATCTGCCCCTTGCCCCCCACTCTAACTCACTCATCCTGACTTCCCACCCCTCATTTAGCTTCATGCCTGTGTAGAAGGCACCATCAACTGGAGCATGGGCTACAGTGCTAAAGAAAACTAACATTTCTCCCTCTCCCCATTAATTTCCAATAGTTTTCCAGTTAGGCATGGAAACTTTAGATTTTTTTATATTTTATATAACCACTCATATAGTAAACAAATTTGGGGAAAATATAACAGTTTCTTACCCTTTCATCTCCTGTGTACCCAGGTTCCTAAGAACTGACTCAGCAATACCAATACCCACCTTGTATTTCCAACTTGATTAAAATATTAATCCCCAGTGCCAATGCAACATTTGCGCTCAGACAGGCAGTCACCTTGGTAGTAAGGTTCACCACTCCATAGTGTTCAGAGATGAAGTGATAGGGGAAGAAACTGGCAAAAAACAGGAGGTTTCCAGCAGAAACAGCTACATGAGCTTCAAACAAGAAATTACAATTAACTTTTTACACTACAACAGAGTAATAACAATATTGAATATTACTTAGATTATGTTTCCAAAAAGTTACTGTTTCCAGTCTTATCTATGAAACAAGACTAAATAACATGTATATAATTACTAAGTACCGGATGTTGTTAAGGTCATAATCACGGGATTTATTATGTTGAACCTGCTCTTTTCTGAAGGGAAATGGAGGAGGAATGGATCTGGGGGAGAAGGAAGGAGGAAGAAAACTTAAAGAAGCATAGGGAGGGGAAACTTCAGTCAACATATTGTATAAAAGAAAAAGTTAAAAAAGAAATAAATTCTCATCAAAATATTTTCCATTTTATAGGCTGCTGCTTTGTTTAAATAATGGTGATGGTAGGAAGTAGTAGTTTATTAGGTATTTTATTACTTTTCTCACTAACTGATTTTATGTCCTATTAATATTTTGATGAGAATTTATTTCTCTTTTTAAACTTTTCTTTTATAATTATATACATGTTATTCAGTCTTGTTTCATAGATAAGACTGGAAATAGTAACTTTCTGACTCCTGAGTTTTTACTGATAAAGAATAATTAGATAAACTTTAAAGAAGTTTTAAAAAATCATAACCTAAACATGTTGGGCACAGTGATGCTCCATCAAGGCTATGTTTTATAATTTTGGTATCAGAAGATTAACACAAGTTATTACTGATATCAGGAGCTTAAGTCAGTCATTATTTTGGTTCCTCTGCCACTAAATATACTATTTTAATACCAATGTTTCCCTTACCTTCTTGTGAGTTGTTTAGATATATGTCTATAGAATATCTAATTCAACCATTTTGGTGTAATTTGAATACGCCTATTATTCTCATGTGAATTTCCCCAAAGAACTAGTTATTAGAGTCTTAAAATATGGCAAGTACTTGCTTTAAGTAGAAATTTAAAAGGACTTCTACAGGAAGCACTGTTTAGTTCTAACATAATTTTATATCCTCTTTATTTATACATTGGGACACATTCACTTTTAATGTTCTCTCTAACTAATGTCAAATTACTTCATGTATACTTTGTATGTTAGAATGCAAAGCATTGCTTCTAGCTAGCTAGAAAGAATTGCAAACACAGACTTACTTTTATTGAAGAATGTGCTAACCATAAAAGCAAAGCATATGGATGCCATGGCATAGCATGTAAGAAAGACAAAGATGAAACTACAGTCACTGTATCGCAAGATTGGCTCCTCTACAATCTACAATAAAACAATCATGACATTGGATAAGGTACACAATAACTAGTGTCATGTAAACAGAAGCAAAGTGACAAAAGTGTGGTTCCTAGTGAAACATCCCCCCACTCAGCTGGTAAGACTCAAAACCAGGAATTTAACATTTTTACTGAGAGACTCAGAAGCATCTGAATTTTCTAGTAGGATCAAAAACAAGACAATCAACCAACCCACCAACCCACCAAACAACCAACCAACCAACCAACCAACCAACCAACCAACCCACCAACCAACCAACCAACCAACCAACCAACCAACCAACCAACCAACCCACCAACCAACCAACCAACCAACCAACCAAACAGAAAAAACCATTTTATGCTACTGTAAACCTAGGAAAAGTAAGTCCACAGTGTGGTATCTCTCCTCTCACTGGACAGTGTGGCAGACTCAACCCTTTGAAACTCACCTGCTTATTGGAGTGTCATTTTCCATGTGCAGTTACAGAACACTGGGATGACAGTTGAACTCAATTTTATTTTTTAAAAGACAATTTAAATTTAAATAAAACTACAACACTGCCAAAAACAGATTATGTATTTCCTATAAAAACTTAATGTCAGAATTAGAATATACAGTAACACAAAACACACTAGATTTTGAAAACAATAAAAATAAAGCATTTTAAAAATGGTATGCTAAAATAATACTTTGTAAATAGCTGAGTTAAACACGTCACTAAAAGAATTTCACTTGTTTCTCTTTATGTTTTAAAAACTTCAGTAGGTAGTTTTAATGTCATATATGTGATTAATTTTGTGCCTGTTGGACAGCCTGAAACTGGATACTTACCTGGACAAAGAGCAATACACATATCAAAAGGATAATGATGATATATAAGGGGAAGAATGTGAAGAAATAGCCAGCCCAGATGATCCAATTTCTAAGTCCAATTATGAGCTGGTATTCCTGTAGGATAGTCAACAGAAACCAAGCATTTGATATGTCTGGCAATTCATGGCACTTTCACACATCATTTTTAATTTTTTTTTACTATGAAGGCTATAAAATGGTTAACATTATCTCCATTTTCAGAATAAGAAAAATCAAGGTATAGAAGTCTATCAAAATTACATTAAGTAAGGTCACCATTTCTCTTAAAATATATTTTTTCTGAGTTCAGAAATATATTTCAGTTCTATAGCTGAGATTTACAAAATAAAATATTTCAAACTGTTCTTTTAAAATTTAAGAGCTTCTACATATCCTTAGCGTCATTTATTCCTTTTATCCCCTTCTCCTTTTGCCAGGAAAAAATGTGTGTGTGTGTGTGTGTGTGTGTGTGTGTGTGTGTGTGTGTGTGTGTGTGTGTGGTCTGAATAAAGTTATGCTACTTGGAGTGATAATGCTCCCAAGGGCTACTGACTTAACAAAGTTCCAAGAGTACTAAGAGCAGGAAAAATCTCCCACTGAGCAAGATCCTTCCTTCCACTGTGGTATCTGAAGATTGAATTCAGGTCATCAGGTTTGCGCAGCAAACTCATTCATCTAATGAACCATCTCATGGCCTTTAAATTTAATGGCTAAGCACTAATATAAATCACCCCTATAAAGCACTTTACTTCCAGAATTTTAAGAAAAAGGTATCTACATATCTTTTCCCCTTAGTGGTCTTTTCTTTCAAGATTTTTTTCTGTGCTTTTAGTTTTTAGAAATTTGACTATAATGATCTAGTGTGTGCGTGTGTGTGTGTGTGTGTGTGTGTGTGTGTATTTATGTAATATTTATCTCTGTGTGCTGAGCTTCTTTCATCTGCACTTTAATGTTAGTAACTTCAGAAAATTCTCCCAGTATTTTTAATTCCTTTTATTTTCTCATTTTTATGAATACAGTTATATGTGCTATACCATTTGGTATTGTTCTATATTTTTTGGATGTTTTCTTCTGAAATTTTACATTTTTCTCTATGTTTCAGATTTTGTAATCTCAACTGTCCTGAGTTCTAATTCTTTCTCCATTTTAGTTATTTATGGATAAACCTGTTAAAGGCATTTCTAAGTACTGTTGGGATGTTTTCCTTCAAAAATTTCATTTATGAGAATACATAGGCTATTTTCATTGAAGTATGTAGTGTACTTTGACTACCTCTATGTCTTTACCATACTGCAACAAATGCATATTTTAGGTATAACTATATATGAACTATATGAATTCCAGTACGTTTCAGAAATTAAGACTGTTATAAAGAATTCTGGGCTGCAGAGATGGTTCAGTAGGCAAAGGTGCCTGGTGCCATGCCTCTCGAGTCTAACACCTTGTGATCCTAATAAGCATATGATAGCGACTCCTGCAGGTTGTCTGCAGATTTCTAAATATGGCATGGTACATGTAGGTGGGCACATATACTAAATAAAAATGTGAAAATAACCACAAATATCAAGAATTTTAAATAATTCAACACTTATAGTCTTCAGAATATTAAGCCTGGTTAAAATAACCTGTCTGATATTTCCAACATCTATGTATTTTTAATTTTTTCTTGAGAATCTCATATATAAATATAATTTTCATCCCTTTTCTTTCTCCTCCAGCTCCTAATGTGTCCAACCTCCATTTCCTGAAATTCATGACTTCTTTAATTATTGTTGCCATGGTAACACATGCATTATACATATATATACACACACACACATATATATATATATATCCACACACACACATAGCATAATGAGTCAGTTCAGTTGGTTGCTCAGATGTACATATGTATAGGGCAGACTACATAGGACTGGATAACCTAGCAGGAGGCTTCTGCCTAGAAAAGAACTGTTTACATCTGAATAGCCATTTGATTAGATGTGACTCTTCATTGAGGGTGGGGCTTTGTGTAATTTCCCCTATCTATGTCCAACAACTATGTTTTATCTAAGTCTACTGCTGATGATAAATTTGTTTCTTTAGATTGTTTTACTGTTTGTTCAGGTCTCATTTGTTCTTGTTGAAAACTTAAACGTTGTGAAAGTAAATGGCTGCTGATATTACTGGACCAGTAGTGTTGAGACTTACGTTAATTTATTCCTGAACCAGGCTGTATTTAAGATTCATTGCTGCTCTAAGTGTAAAAGACTTCAAATTCATCTAGCAATATTTTTGTCCTCCTCCTTGACTTTAAGTTTTCTTCTAGGTTTCTTCCTTATTTGTCTCTCAAGTTTTTCTAGCTTACAAAGTTAGACTCACTCTTCTATATTTGAGTCTCTGACTGCTCTATTAAGATATAATCTATACTCCAAATTTCTGAATACACACTTAACTTTTAATTAATTTTCCAAAAGAAATCCACAAGCTGAAATGTGTCCATCCATCCATCCACCCTCCATCCACCTACCCAACCACCCACCCACCCATCCATCCATCCATTCATATATATGTACTTTTTAAAACAGAAACTATCAGAAAGTAAGTGATATTACCTTTAATCTTTTTTCCTTTTCAAAAACAATGGATCGCATGATGGAAAGTACAATGGAAGAGAACATAAATATGAACATCAAAGGGATGTAAGGGCTGGAAATCCAAAGTAATCCATCGTGAGGATGAGCTGGGTATGGAAATCTCTGTGTGAGAATGCTAATTTCATTAAATAGCTTTTTCCCAGCACTGCTTTCATGATATAACATAATGCTTTTATCCAAGGCATGCTGTACTACCAGGAATTCTTCTCTGATTTGCTCTGTGTGAGAAAATTCATAGTCAAATAAAATAGACTAAGGAGGAACTCAAAACATACAAAAAATAAAATGCGGATAATCTTTAATTTGCAAACAATAGAACCTATCATAGATTTGACATAAAAGACTTTTTTGGCTGAATATGATATGTCTCTTCCAAGAATTAAAATATTAACATCAATAAAACTGGCAAACATTGAAACTCTGTCTCTGTCCAGAGCACAGTCAAAGGTGAGTGGATTCCAACTCCTGTGCCACAGTTCGGAGAATTCCTCTCTGGGATCTGGCTCAGATCCAAGGGTCTGATCTCAGACTCCTCCCAGAAGAAGGCTCTAGGCCCTGCCTGGCTGGGCCCAGTCTCCAAGACAAACTGTGTCATCAGGGAGGACTGAGGGCCTTGGAAATGCAGTCCCCTATATAGAGCAGAGTCAAAGATTGAACAGACCCCTTGCTTAGAGCAGACAGGAGATGCACAAGCCCTCTAGACACAACTGACTAGGAGCTGCATAATTGTGAACCACTGAAGCCATGGGCAGATGCCAGTGCAAAAATACACATAACAATATAAAGAACAACAAGGTAACATCAGGAGAAATTGGTGGTTCTACAACTACAAGACCTTAACAGAGCAATGAAGAGGAAGCAGAAGGAAACAACACCAAAAACACCTTTTATGAAGATTATTGAAGCCTTCAAAGAGGATATAAAAAATTCCCTTAAAGGGAGAGGATGGGGAGTTGTGGAGAAGAAAGATTGAAAGAAAGATTGTGGTGGGATGGGGAAGGGACCTTGAATAAGGATATACAGGGATAGAAAGTGTGACTTCTTTGTTCATAATAATAAAAAAATAAAAAAAGAAATAGAAGAAAATACAAACAAAAATTTGAAGGAGATGAACAAATCCTGGAAAGAAAACCAAGAAAAGAAAAACCAAAAATTGAAAGAAACATTCCAGGAACTAAAAAGTGAAATAGAAGCAATAAAAAAGGCACAAAATGAGGCAAAGGTGGAAATGGAAATCTTGAAGAAAAGAGCTGGAACTACAGACACAAGCATAACCAACAGAATCCAAGAGATGGAAGAGAGAATCTCTGAAGTGGAAGACTCAATAGAGGAAATAGATATATCAGTCAAAGAAAACACTAAAACCAAAAAAGCCATTGCAATGGCTTCCCAAGTTCAGGAAATTTGGAATACCATGAAAAGACCTAACCAGAGAATAATAGGAATAGAAGAAGGAGAAGAATTCCAGCTCAAAGGCACAGATAATGTGTTCAATAAAATCATAGAAGAAAACTTTCCTAATTTAAAGAAGATGCCTATAAAGATACAAAAAGCTTACAGAACACCAAATAGATTTGGCCCACCAAAAAAGTCTGCTCGACACATAATTATCAAACCATAAAATGTACAAAACAAAGAAAAAATTTTAAGAGCTGCAAAAGAAAATGGCCAACTTACTTATAAAGGCAGATCCATCAGAATAACTCCTGACTATTCAATGGAAATAATAAAAGCAAGAAGGGCTTGTTCAAAAGTTATACAGACACTGAAACAGCATGACTGCCAACCTAGACTACTAGATCCAGCAAAATTATCAATCACCATAGATGGAGTAAACAAGATATTTCATGACAAAGTCAGACTTAGACAATACCTATCTATAAATCTGGCACTTCAGAAAGCATTAGAGGGAAACCTCCAACCTAAGGAACCCAGATACACCCATGAAACCACAAACAATCAACCCCACAGAAGAAAAACCCAGAGAAAGGAAATACATACAACCCACCACCAAAAATAAAGGAAATATCAATAAGTGGTCACTAATATCCCTTAATATCAATGGACACAATTCACCTATAAAAAGACACACACTAACACGATAGATACAAAAACAGAAGCCATTCTTCTGCTGCCTACAAGAAACACACCTCAACCTTTAAGACAGATAACAGGCTCAGAGTTAAGGGCTGGGAAAAGATTTTCCAATCAAATGACCCTAAGAATCAAGCTGGGGTTGCCATCCTAACATGGAACAATGTAGACTTCAAACTAAAATCAATTACAAGAGACCAGGATGGACATTACTTATTCGTCTCAGAAAAAATTGACCAAGATGAAATTTCAATTCTGAGTATTTATGCCCCTAATATAAGGGCACCTATCTATGTAAAAGAAACAATAATCAAGCTCAAATCCTACATCAATTCTCACCCTGAATAGTGGGAGACTTCAATATCCCACTTTCACCCTTGGATAGGTCAACCAGACAGAGACTCAACAGAGAAATAAGGAGTCTAACAGACATTATGATGCAAACGGATTTAAAAGATATTTACAGAAGGTACCACTCAAATGCAAAGGAATATTCATATTTCTCAGCACCAAATGGTACTTTCTCTAAAATTGACCACATAATTGTTCATAAAGCAAATATCAATAGATACAAAAAAGTGGACATAGTCCCTTGTATCATATCAGACCATGATGGCCTAAAGTTAGAGTTCAACAACATCAAAAATCACAGAAAGCCTAACATTTCATAGAAACTAAACATCACTCAACTGAACCACCTCTGGGTCAAGGAAGAAATCAAGAAAGAAATCAAAGACTTCCTAGAATTGAACGAAAATGAATCCACAATGTACCCACACTTGTGGGACACAATGAAGGCTGTAATAAGAGGAAAATTTATAGCACTAGATGCCCATATGAAAAACCTAGAGAAATCCCACATTAGAGAACTATCAGCACAGCTGAAAGCCTTAGAACAATTAGAAGCAAACTCACCTAGAAGGCAGGAAATAATCAAACTTAGAGCTGAAATCAATACAACTGAAACAAAAGAACACTACAAAGAATCAATGAATCAAAGAGTTGGTTCTTGGAGAAAGTCAACAAGATAGATAAACCCTTATCCAAACTAACCAAAAAGCAGAAAGACAGTATCTAAATCAAAGAAATCAGAAATGAGAAGGGGGGACATAACAACAGACCTCCAAGAAATCCAGAGAATTATCA
>PVIH01006997.1:27292-105110 GCA_004025045.1 Sigmodon hispidus
AAAAAAAAAAAAAAAAAAGCCCTGGTCCAGATGGTTTCAGTGCAGAGTTCTACCAGACATTCAAAGAAGAATTACTACCATTACTCCTCAAATTATTTCATACAGTAGAAATTGAAGGAATATTGTCAAACTCTTTTTATGAGGCCACAGTTACCCTAATACCCAAGTCACTCAAAGACACAACAAAGAAGGAGAATTACAGACCAATTTCCCTCATGAATATTGATGCTAAAATTCTCAACAAAATTCTGGCAAACCTTTTACAACAACATATAAAAAATATCATCCACCATGATCAAGTAGGCTTCATCTGAGAAATACAAGGATGGTTCAACATACAGAAAACAGATAAATGCCATCCATCATATAAACAAACTGAAGCAAAAAACCCCACACATGATCATATCCTTCGATGTTGAAAAAGCCTTTGACAAAATCCAGTACTCCTTTATGATAAAAGTCCTGGAGAGATCAGGAATACAGGGAAAATTTCTAAATATAATAAAAGGTGATTTACAAGAAGCTGACAGCCACCATCAAACTTAATGGAGAAAAACTCAAAGCAATCCCACTAAAATCAGGAACTAGACAAGGATGTCCTGTCTCCCTTTATCTATTCAATATAGTTCTCGAAGTTTTAGCTAAAGCAATAGGAGAATGAAAGGAGATTAAGAGAATACAAATTGGAAAAGAAGAAATGAAACTATCTTTGTTTGAAGATGATATGATTGTATACATAACTGGTCCACAAAATTCTACCAGGGAACTTATACAGCTGATAAACACCTTCAGCAATGTAGCAGGATACAAGATTAACTCAAAGAAATCAGTAGCCATCCTATACACTAAAGATAAAAGGGCTGAAGAAGAAATAAAGGAAACATCACCCTTTATAATAGCTGCAAAAAGCATTAAATACCTTGGAGTAACTATTACCAAAGAAGTAACAGATCTATTTGACAAAAACTTTAAATCACTGAATAAAGAAATTGAAGAGGATATCAGAAAATGGAAAGATCTCCCATGTTCCTGGATAGGTAGGATCAACATAGTAAAATTGGCAATTCTACCAAAAGCAATCTATAAATTCAATGCACTTCCCATCAAACTCCCAACACAAGTTTTTACAGAACTTGAAAGAACAATACTCAATTTCAATTGGAATAACAGGAAAGCCAGGATTGCCAAAACCATTTTACTCAATATAAGAACCTCAGGAGGCATCACCATCCCTGACTTCAAGTTATACTGTAGAGCTACCATATTAAAAACAGCCTGGATTGGCATAAAAACAGACTTGTGGGCCAATGGAATAGAATTGATGATCCTGACATAAACACAAAAACCTAGAAACACCTGATATTTGACAAAGAGGCCCAAAATACTCAATGGAAAAAAATATAGTATCATTAACAAATGATGTTGGCATAGCTGGATGGTAGTGTGTAGAAAAATGCAAATAGATCCAAGCCTATCCCCCAGCACAAAACTCAAATCCAAGTAGATCAAAGACCTCAACATAAACCCAGCCACACTGAACCTGAAAGAAAAGAAAGTGGGAAATACCTTCTAACACATTGGCGCAGGTGACCACTTCCTAAATATAACACCAGTAGGACAGACACTAAGAACAACAATCAATAAGTGGGACCTCCAGAAACTGAGAAGCTTCTGTAAAGCCAAGGACACAGTCAATAAGACAAAAGGATAGCCTACAGAATAGGAAATATTTTCACCAACCCTACATCTGACAGAGGACTGATCTCTAAAATATATAGAGAACTCAAAAAAATAGAGGCCAAAACCCAAACAAACCAATTAAAAAATAGGGTTCAGAGCTAAAAAGAGAATTCTCAACATAAAAATTACAAATGGCTGAAAGGCACTTGAAAAAGTGCTCAACATCTTTAGCCATCAGAGAAACAAAAATCAAAACAACTTTGAGATGCCATCTTCTACCTGTCAGAATGGCTAAGATTAAAAACACAGATGACATCCTATGCTGAAGAGGATGCAGAGCAAGGGGAACATTCCTCCATTGTTGGTGGGAGTGTAAACCTCTACAGCAACTTTGGAAAGCAGTATGGCATTTCTTTAGAAAACTGGGAATCAATCTCTTCAGTGATCCAGCAATACCACTATTGGGCATATACCCAAAGAATGCACATTCTTACCCCATGGGCATCAGCTCCACTATGTTCATAGCAGCATTATTTGTAATAGCCAGAACCTGGAAAAACCTAGATTCCCCTTAAATGAAGAATGGATTAATAAATTGTAGTACATTTATACAATGGAGTTCTACTCAGCAGTAAAAAATTATTGACATCCTAAAATTTGCATGCAAATGGATGATTTGGAGAATAAGATCTTGAGTGAGGTAAAGCCGGCCCAGAAAGATAGACATGGTATATACTAACTCATAAGTAGATTTTAGACAAAAAGCAAAGAATATCCAGGCTGCAAACTACAACCCCTAAACAGCTTGGGATCCAAAGGACCTTAAGAGAAACATACAGGCATTCCCCCTGGGAAGAGAAAATAGAGAAGGTCTTCTGAGTAAATTGGCATCATAATGGATAGTGACCAAGAAGAGGTAGAAACAAATCATGAGAGAAGGAGATGGTTGAGTGAGATGAGCAACAGAGAAGGAAAAAAAGAGATGAATATCTTGATAGAGGAAGCCCACTATGGGGTAGGAAAGAGGCCAGATGCTAGGAAAACCTCCAAGAATCCACAGGATGTCCCTGGCTAGGACTCCAACCAATAGAGGAGGGAATGCCTAATGCACCCCACACACACACACACATCTTGAGCACTGATGTAATTATGGTTTTGTCTTTTAAAATGCTGTACCCCAACTTGGGCATCAACAGACTTCAGAGGCAGGAGCCTATTCTTGGTCTGGCCATCAATAACAAAGGACTCACTTTTAATTGGCTTAATCAGCATGGTTGTCAATAATTATCTTACATAGATTTCTTCAAAATCATGCACTTTGTTACAACATGGATAAAATAGGGGGTATATCTTGCAAATTTAATAAGACACACATAAACAAACAAGCATAATTAAATAAAATTAATCTAAATATTGAACAGTGATTAGGTGACATAGAAGAAAAGCAAGATTTGATTTAGTGAACTATAGGTATGCACTGAAATATCAAATTGGACCCTCCCTACAACACACTGTTTTAGTTAGGGTTTCTATTACTGTAAAAAGAGACTGTGACCACAGGAACTCTTATAAAGAAAAACATTTAGTTGAGGTAGGAGCTTACAGTTTCAGAGGTTTTGTTTTTTTCCACCATGGCAGAGAGTATAGTGGTATGCAGGCAGACATGGTACTGGAGAAGGAGCGACTACATGTTGACATGCATATAACAGGAAGTAAACTGAGTGTCACAGTGAGAGAAGCTTGAGCAAAGGAGACCCCAAAGCCCACCCCCATGGTGACACACTTGCTCCAACACAGCTACACCTCCTAATAGTAACACTCTCTTTGGGGGGGCATTGTTCTCAAATCACCATATTATATATTTGAATACATATACATTTGAATAAAAGTAAAATTTAAAATATTTATATTGACATGAGAACTGAAGTTGGGTACAATATGATATGTAAGTTTGTTAGGAGTAAAAACCAGAAGTAGTATTGTTACAATATAAATATTAATTACCATGAAAAATAAACCTTCTCATTTGTTAAATAAATAAAAATATTTAAACACAAGTATATGTTTATATATGCACTAGCATGTGACCATTTTGATAAAGTAAGCATGCTGAAGGATTTACTTACCAAGACTTCTTCCATCAAGAAAATTTGTATTCCTGGGTTGTACAGAGGAATGATTAGAAAAAAGAAATGTTGTTTTAAAGTCTGTCTTGTCTGAAATCCAGATGATGCTCTGCACATCAACTAAACACAAATAATATTTTATCTGAAAGTATTAATAAAAAGTCATGTATGTTGAAAGCCAAAAAAAACCTTAAAATCAAATATTAGAAATAAAGTTACCTTATAGTAGAAAAATATGTGACTTTAAGAATGAAACCAATCTGATAAATTGTGAATGCTGAGCATTTACAATGAGCAAGGTATAGAATGTATGCATATTAGACACATTTGAATTCTATTTAAATACAAAACAAAACATGCATAAAAAAATTATCAAGGGCATACAATGAAATGAATGTAACCTTATACTATAGAAGTATAAACTACAATTTTAAATACTTATGTTGGCCAAATAAAAAGCTGAGCAATAGATATTTCCAGAAGTATAGACAAACAGGCACTTGAATCAAATCCTCATAGGATAAACGGAAAATGGCACACCAATGGATGGCATAAGAACTAAGGGCTCAAGAGAGATGTGGTTTACCTAACTGGGAAAGCATGCTAGACATTCCACTGCTGGCTAACAGTTACTTAGTTATAATTTGATACTATAGAGTAAACATTTCATTATATTAAAATACCTGTTGAAAACCTGAAGAACCATCTGTGTTCCCTAAAAGCTGTTTGACTGCTAGAGATACACATAAAAGAGCAGAAAGGGGAAACACAACTGTGAGGTCAATGAAAATTTGCAGAAGCAACCCCATGTTAAAGAAAATAACATAGCTGAAGTCCCAGAAGCAGAAATACATGGACTCTGTTTGGAGCTTCTTAAGTAAATAGTAAAAATCACAGATATGAGAATGGAGACACATATGATGGCCATAAATCTTGTGCCAAATATTGTACATGTAAGCCACTAGAACTTTTAAATTATTTTTAATACAGTATTATTATTACTGTATATATGTATATATGGAGAGAGAGAGAAAGAGAGAGAGAGAGATAATGAACTCATAGGTATGCACATGGTATGTGGAGATAAGAGAATCAGAGAATACCTGGGATCCAAGGATCAACCTCACCTTGTCAGGTTTCCATGCCAAATACCCACACTGCATACAGTGTTTTTACTAGAATGATGACAGGGGTTCATCTAAAGCTGAGCAAGTTCACAGTGATACTCTCATGGATAAACAAAAGAACTTGTCAGGAAAATAAGCTAAAGAGAATTAGTATCTATTAGTTTACATTATTATAAATGAAGTCTTCAAGATATCATAGCGTTAATTTAGAAAATCATTAAAACATGGCTGTCAAGATGGCTCTGGGAATAAAAGCAAGCTGTGTAAGCCTGAAGAACCAAGTTTGATTCCCACAACTCACAGTGGAAGGAGAGAACTGAGCCTCCAAAGTTGTCCCCTGACCTTCACATGTATGCCATGGTTGTGGCTGAGTGCCTGTGCTCTCACACACATCATACACAATAATAATAATAATAATAATAATAATAATAATAATAAAAATAATTTTTAGAAAGAAAATTATCAAAATAGGTTAAGCATTAGAGAAAATTTATGGGAATTTTAGCAATGGGAATTTCATTCAAAGATTTGAGAACAGTCTGTAGGTAGAGTGTTGGACAAATTCTATTTGGTCTTATAATAATAAAAAAAACCCAGAGCCGGGGGCTGGAGAGATGGCTCAGTGGTTAAGAGCACCGTCTGCTCTTCCAGAGGACCTGGGTTCGATTCCCAGCACCCACATGGCAGCTAACAACTGTCTGTAGTTCCAGGCAAACACCAAGGCAAATAAATAAATAAATAAATAAATAAATAAATAAATAAATAAAGTTAAAAAAACCCAGAGCCATTTATTGGGGTAAAGCTGAAAGATCAGAGAAGCAGAGGAACAGGCCACTAGAGAAGCTTCTCACCACTACTGAATCCTTGGGCTTAAAGGGAAAGGTCCTGTATCCACAAATTCTCAGACTGATGCCTCTGAGTTCACAGCTGAAAAGGGTGGAACTCCTGTCTCCTCCTGCCTTATATTTCTTTCTCTTCCCAGCCATATCACTTCCTGTTTCAACCTTCCTATTGGTGGGATTAAAGGTATGTTCCACCACTGCCTGGCTGTTTCTCTTTTAGACTAGATAAACCTCATATAGTACAGAGTGGCCTTGAACTCACAGAGATCCAGGAGGATCTCTGGCCCTGCCTCCAGAGTGCTAGGATTAAAGGTGTGGGCTCAAATTGCCTAGCTTCCATGGCTAACTCTGTGCCTGTTCTGCTGTCTGATCCTCAGAAAGCTTTATTTCTTAGAGGATAAAATATCACTATACAGGGAAAATAAAGCTTGAAAATACTGTCTTAGTTATGGTTTTATTACTATGAAAAGACATCATGTTAGAAACGCTTATAAAAGAAAGCATCTCACTGAGGCTTGCTGTGGAATCATTCTCTTGTACACTGCAAGGATCTGTCACTAGGACTGATGTAAGAAAATGCTGATTGCTTGGTAGCCAGGAGGGAAGGACAGGTGAGTCAACAAGACTAAGGACACTGGGAGGAAGAAGGGCAGAGTCAGGAGTGGAGAGGAGTCACAGAGAAGCAAGATGGCCGTGCTGCATTGAGAAAAGCTATCGAGCCATGTGGTAAAGCATAGATAAGAAAATATGAGTTAATTGAAGTGTAAGCCTGAGAAACTGGCCAATCATTTGTAAATTATATTAAGTCTCCAAGTCAGTTATTTGAAAAGCAGCTGCCAGTTATTTAAGAGCAGGCAGTCTAGACAGGAAAGCTCTGCCTACAGGGTCTGGCTTACACTTCTCAGGGTTAGCCCATTGTCAGCATGACAAAATATGGTGACACATAGGCAGATGCTGAAAAATGAACTGAGAGTTCTACATCTGGCCCCTAGGGAGCAGGAAAAGAATGACACACCAGGTGTGACTTGAGCATCCGATACCTCAAATCCCACCCTTTAGTGACATACCTCAACAAAGCCACACCTACTCCAACAAGGCCACATCTCTTAATAGTGCCATACCCTATGGGCCTATAGGAGCCATGTTCTTTCAAACCACCACAGATACTTTAAGTCAATGTATGTGGAGAAAATGCACATGTGCCGAAATCTTTACCAACTGATATACAGCTTTATGTTACAGTGAGAAAGCTGACACAGAAGAATGGAGCCTTGAAAATATGAGATAGACATTAAGATTGTATGGATCCTACTTCTGACTTCTGTTAAGCATCTGTCTTAGAAACAATGGTTTGTAGTCAGATATTTCTCTGTCCTGTCTAGCGGGTCCTGCAGCCAAATAAACACACACACACAAACAATTATATTAATTACATATTGTTTGGTCTATGGATCAGGCTTATTACTTGCTAACTCTTATACTTTAAGTTAATCCATATTTCCATTTATATTTAGCCACATGGCTTGGTACCTTTTTTGCTCAGTGCAGCATTCTCATCCTGCTTCCTCTGTGTCTTGCTGTCATCTGTTTTTCTGTTCTTCTACTTCCCAGAATTCTCCTAGTCTGGTTGCTCCAGATCTACTTCCTGTCTAGCTACTTGACCAATCAGCATTTAATTAAACTAATATTTACAATGGCAAATATTTACAGTGTGCAAAACCATAGTCCCATAGCACTATTTGGAACTGGCTAGGCGGGACAGAGAAACTTCTGACAACAAATGGCATTCCAACGTGGTGCATGCACATCCACATAAAGCCTGAGAAAGCATAAGAGGTATCCAGAACACAGAAACAGAGCCAAAACAGACTCATAGTTGTGACTCTCAAGTGGGCAGTGGTACAGAGACCCTGTGGCATTTGAGCTTGAGCTACAATGGTTTAAGCTTGAGCTGCAGCGGCCAGTTCCTACAGTCTCACAGAAGCCTGGGTTCAAACCTGAGAGCTATATAAAAAAGTTTAAGGTTTCTGTTCTGACAGGCAAAAAGGGAATAGAGTCAAGCACAGCTTCTTAGTAGCAGAACTTTCTGTGGCAGGCTCTGTTTGCTGGAGGCAAGCAGAGGTGTGGTTCCTTTAAGAAAGGCTTCTTGACTTAGCCTTAGAGACAAAAACTGGCACAAGGCCCTTTGAGACCCTGCTACCAAACACTTAAATAAGGTTTATAAGCAGCAGGCATCGGTGCTCTACTTGGTGGCAGTGCAAACCCTAAAATTCCCAAGAGTTAGGGTGGTAAATGTGGTTCATGAAGTCAAGCTCTCATAGACTGAAGCTAGTTGAAGCAAGCTCCATAGCCTAGCCTTTAATCCTAGCCACACCTTAGCAGATTAATGGGTATGGTGAGAAGAGGAGATAATCAGTGAAGACAGATTTAGACGGGAACACATACCTTCTAAATGGTTTACAGTGTGTTTAAAAATATATGTAGGCTTAGAAGAGAAAAGAAAGAGGAAAAAAGATAATAAAGTCCTGAAAAATGAAGTAAAAATAAATATATAAGCCACATAAAGATGGAAATTACACAGAAAGTCTGGATTCTGTATGTTATGTTGTCTTTGAATTGTTTGACTGCTGAGGAAGGAGCAAGAGCTGTTAAGAGACATTTGATTATAAGTGCTGCTGAATTAATCCAACCTATATATTTTGTAAATACCTTAACTTCAAAATTGAAGTTAAAAAACAATGTGTTACTTAGAAGAAAAGGGTTTTATTTTTATTTCCACAGAAAATGAAAAAGTGTGGATTTATTCTGGGTTAAAGAAAATAAGGTCTGATCGGGAAAGACCCTCTGAAAACCTCAGATGTGAATGTGTGCTGATATATTTTATATTTAGTAATACCAGTCTGGAATATCAGAAAACAGATCCACCCACAGTCAAGCCAAGAGGGTCAGAGAGTGGTAACTCACACCTTTAGTTCCAGCATGGGGAAGACCAAGTGGTGGTGACCTATACATTTAATCCAGTAACTTCAGAGACAGGGATTGTTCGGTGTTTCTGTGATTTCAAGGCCTAACTACCAAATAGTAATAGTTCACAACTTTAATCTTAACTCTAGAATATGAGGCAGAGTTGAACTCAGAAGTGAAACAACAAGGCAAAGAAGGTATTTAAAGCAGTCATAGGAAGACAGAGATTTATTCTATAAAAGTGACAAGGAGCTAGGCTGAGGAAGCTAGAAGATAGCTTATAACCTGAGAAGTTGGCTGAATGAGATGTGATTGTGGTCTGTTTCCTTTCTCTAATATTCAAGCTTTTCCCCAATATCTGGCTCTGAGTTTTCATTAAATACAAAATAGAATTCGTGCTTCAGGAACAGATGGCCCAGATGATTCAACATTGCAGAGCACCTCTGTTGCAGTTTCCTCTGCGCTCTGTATCCAGAAGAGCTTCAAGGAGACTTGCTGAGATGACCCAGATTTACAAAATACATCAGTCAGGACTTGACCATAATCCTCAATTTTTTCAGGATCCCCAGAAGATTACCAGTGCCCCTAATCAGCAGAAAGTTGTCTACAGAACTATACCCACATTCCTCCAAAATGAATTATAGATATTTGTCTTTGCTTACAGTGTTGGTTACATGTTGTTATAGATAATGGTAAGGAATAAAATCTATAAAAAGATTAGATTTGGGGTTCTTGTTTTAAAAAGAAAAAAAGAAGTGCGGTGGGATAATGCTCTTGTACATTGTAAATATCTGTCACTAGTATTAGTTTGTAAAATGCTGATTGGTAAAGTAGCTAGACAGGAAGTAGAGGTGGGGCAGCCAGACTAAGAGAATGCTGGAAAGCAGAAGAGCAGGGAGGAGATGCCAGTGAGATGCAGAGGAAGTGGGATAAGACTGGTGCACTGAGCAAATTAGAAATATGGATTAATTTAAAGCATAAGAGTTAGCAAGTAATAAGCCTGAGGCATAGACCTATCAGCTTGTAAATAATATAAGCCTTTGTGTGATTATTTGGGACTGAATGGCTGTGGGACTGGCTGGGCAGGACAGAGAAAAATGTCTGACTACAATGGGTGTGGCTTCATCTCTAGATTCTATAGATTGATCACTTATTTCTATATCCACCAGGATGGGATGCTTATAAATTCTGCTAAGGACCCCAAATTCAAAGAACTTCTCTTCCTTCCTTCTGTAAACACTAGCGGTTTTTCTTCAGTCCTGATATCCTAAGGATAAATTGATACAGCTAAGTCTTCAAGATTTCTGGAGACTTAAAAAAGGAATTATATTCTGTCTCTGATTCAAAGAAAGGATTTCTGAGTTCAGTTGTCTGCTAATATAAATGCCTCTGAATTAAAACACATCTTTATTACCCTGTACGTACTATGACAAGTATTGGTTAGTTAGGGTTTCCCCTAGTATACAGTGCTCTCCTGTATGCTTTTTGTTGCCATGACTACAATACCTGACAGAGACAATTTCAAGGATAGATTTATTTTGACTCAGTTTCAGAGGCTTAAGAAAGGTACACCAGAACAGAGTAGTTCACACTGTACCCAAAAAGAGAAAAGGAGAAATGCCAAGATTCTACTGGCTCTTTCCTTTCCTTATTTTGTCTATACAGTCATAGAAGATTGATATCCACATTTAGGATTGGTGTTCTCCCCTTAGTTGACCCTTTCTGAAAATACCTTTATAGATTTCTTATGTGACTAAAAATCTAGTCATGCTGATAGTGAAGACTTAGAATTGTGCACCTTATAATCAGTAAAATGTACAAAGGCAAAAAGTCGCTCAAACATGGATTAGCATTTTGCTTTATTACATATTATTAGTTTGTTTTCAGGAATAATATTTCATCATTTGCAAAATTGGGCTAATAGTAAATAATTCATTAAAAAATCCTAAACACTAAAGGTCTATTATAAGAACACAATTTATTAAAAAATCTCTTATTTGAAAAGTAAAATTTTCTTACCTGAAGTGGAAGAGGATCATTTTTGTTTTTGAGGCCACAGTCAAAAACAACAGCAGCCATCACTTTCTGAGATGTATTATCAAACAGCACATATTGCTCAAACTCAGCTTCTGAAGAAAAACCTTGAATTACAGGGAGACAAAACTGTCTGCTTAATCCCACTAAAATCAGGAACTAGACAAGGCTGTCCTCTCTCCCCTTATCTATTCAATATAGTTCTCAAAGTTTTAGCTAAAGCAATAAGAGAATGAAAGGAGATTAAGGGGACAGAAATTCAAAAAGAAGAAGTGAAACTATCTCTATATGCAGGTGATATGATTGTACACGTAACTGGTCCACAAAATTCTACCAGGAAACTTCTATAGTTGATAAACACCTTCAGCAATGTAGCAGGATACAAGATTAACTCAAAGAAATCAGTAGCAATCCTATACACTAAAGATAAAAAGGGCTGAAAAAGAAATAAGGGAAACATTATCCTTTATAATAGATGCAAATAGCATTAAATAGCTTGGAGTAACTATAACCAAAGAAGTAACAGATCTATTTGACAAAAACTTTAAATCACTGAAGAAAGAAATTGAAGAGGATATCAGAAAATGGAAAGATCTCCCATGTTCCTGGATAAGTAGGATCAACATAGTAAAAATGGCAATTCTACCAAAAGCAATCTACAGATTCAAAATCCTAACATAATTTTTTACAGATCTTGAAAGAACAATACTCAGTTTCATTTGGAATAACAGGAAAGCCAGGATTGCCAAAACCATTTTACTCAACAAAAGAACCTCAGAAGGCATCACCATCCTGGATTTCAAGTTATACTGTAGAGCTACAGTATTAAAAACAGCCTGGATTGGCATAAAAAACAGGCTTGTGGATCAATGGAATCGAATTGAAGATCCTGACATAAACACAAAAACCTATGAATATCTGATGTTTGACAAAAAGGCCCAAAATATTCAATGGAAAAAAAATAGTATCTTCAACAAATGGTGTTGGCATAGCTGGATGGTAGTGTGTAGAAAAATGCAAGCAGATCCAAGCCTGTCACCCTGAACAAAACTCAAATCCAAGTGTATCAAAGGCCTCAACATAAACCCAGGCACACTGAATCTGATAGAAAAAAAAAGTGGGAAATACCCTCCAATGCACTGGCACAGGTGATCACTTCCTATATGTAACACCAGTTGCAGAGACACTAAGAACAACAATCAATAAGTGGGACCTCCAGAAACTGAGAATCTTCTGTAAAGCCAACAAAATGCAGCCTACAGAATGGAAAAAGCTTTTTACCAACCCTACAAGTGACAGAGTGTTGACCTCTAAAATATATAGAGAACTCAAGAAATTAGAGGCCAAAACCCAAACAATCCAATTAAAAAACAGGGGTCAGAGCTAAAAAGGGAATTCTCAGCAGAAGAATTACAAATGGCTGAAAGGCATATGAAAAAGTGCTCAACATCTTTAGCCATCAGAGAAATGCAAATCAAAACAACTTTGAGATACCACCTTACACCTGTCAGAATGGCTAAGATTAAAAACACAGATGACAGCCTATGCTGGAGAGGTTGTGGAACAAGGGGAACACTCCCCCATTGTTGGTGGGAGTGTAAGCTTGTTCAGTCACTCTGGAATGCAGTATGGCAGTTTTTCAGAAAACTGGGATCAATCTCCCTAAGGATCCAGCAACACCACTATTGGGCATATACCCTAAAGATGCACATTCGTACTCCAAAGGCATTATTAGCTCAACTATGTTCATAGCAGCATTATTTGTAATAGCAAGAACCTGGAAACAACCTAGATGCCCCTCAACTGAAGAATGGATTAACTAACTGGTACATCTACACAATGGAGTAATACTCAGCAATAAGAAAAAGTGATATCCTAAAATTTGCAGGCAAATGGATGGATTTGGAAAATATCCTCCTGAGTGAGGTATCACAAACCCAGAAAGATAAGCAGGAGATGTGCTTACTCATTAGTGGACTTTAAACAAAACAAAGCATTCCTAAGCTGCAAATCACAACCACTGAGCAGCATGGGATCTGAAGCATCTTGGACTGGCACCTTGGAGCCCACTCCCTCCAGAGGAACACCTGACACAGTCTTGTTGTTGGGGTGAGGAAAGCAGATCTGCCTGGAGTTGATGCTAAGGTAAGCCACCTTGGGAACTTGGGACCTCCTGTCCTTGCTGGGGAGGAGATAAGGAGATGGGGAGAAGAGAGAGTGACTTGGAGGGTGAGAGGGGGAAGGGAGTTTGAACAAGGGGATACATGGATAAAAAAATGAGACTTTATACATAATAAAAAATAAAAATAAAAAAATAGCTACTCAAAAACTGAAGAAAAAAAAACCTGTCTGCTTAAATAAAACATCTGGTAATTCTTCTTGAGAGGTGGGATACAACTCTACACAGATAAAAATTTATTAAAATACTGTGAATCTTATGACCTTTTTACTTAAATGTTAACATGAGTAACTAATGGACATTTTGGGGACAAGATCTTACAAATTTTAAATAAAATTTTACCATAAAAAGATCATGTGATTTTAGATGAACCAGTAGTACAATGGCCATCCTCCAAAGACATTTTCTAGAGACAGAAAGCATTCTAGTGTTTTCCTAATGTGGTGAAGTTCAGATACTATGCAGTTTCTTAGGAGGTGATAACATTCTAATGATTGCCATAGTGCTTGTAACCACTAAAAAAGTTCACCAAGGTCCAGTGACTCATATATATATTAAATAGGTACATGGTATGCTCAAAAACAGGAGCACAGAGGATGTGTGCTCGCGAACCTATCAAGAACCTCTAAGGGACTGATATGGACATTTAACATATTTCTTTTCTGGCCTCTCCTGGATCCCTCCTATTTTCAGGCTTGTAATTCCAATACTTTCTCGCCTTTACTTTTCCTCAAGTCTCTTTCCAGTTGTCAGTCAAGGATTTCCTTTTCTTCCTACATCTGAATGTTAAGACATATACATCATAAATACACTTTCAGTGTCTTTTAGAAAGGCTCTCTGGAGAGGTACCCTGACTGCCCCAATCAGCTGCAGGAAGCCAGATCAGTCATTATCGTTACTCCCTAATGGCAGTTATAGAGGTGGTTAACCAGAACCAAGGACAGCAGCTGGACAGGGAGCTCAGGGCCAAGAACCACATGAGGCATGGCCAGGAATTCCAGAGGGAGTTCTAGTTTCTCAACTCCTCCTACATGAGCATCTTCTAAAGTTTCTATGTAGGGCAGGGTCTAGAATTGTAGCACAGACATTGGTACCATCTTTGGAACTGGATTTCTAAATTTCCACGAAGATACACACACACACACACACACACACACACACACACACACACACACACCCTAAATTTTAGCCCATATACTACAGAATTTTAGTTACCTCTTTAGAGGAAAGAATAACACAGAAACAAGGGAAAACTGGTTCCTCTGGGTCAAGAGGATGAAAATCTTTGGCTTGAGTAGAGACATTTTAAGCTACCCAAAGCATAAAGGAGTCAATCCAGGTTGGTAAATTTATGACTTAGACAAGGGACCACCCTCCAGAAAAGCAGGATCACTGCTAGACAGACCTTAAGCCATGGTGAAAAAAAGGGTGGAATGATTATTTTTTTAACAAGATAGTGTACTTTTCATTTCCAGAATTCTCACCCCATAGCACAGTCCCTGAGTCACCACAAAGTTCAGCTAAGTCTTCCAGGAAGACATACCCATTTCTATGTTTCTCTGTCTCCTTCCCACCATTCTTTCCACTTTCTTCTTTTGTCTTTCTGATGCTGGATGTGATAAATATGCTTTTTGCTGTTGTTACTGTTTGTATGTTGATTTGCTTTTTCTTTCTCTAATGCTCCCCTTCCTACCATGTAGCTTCTTTATGCCATACAGCTGACCTCTATTCTGGCTTTGCTCATATAATATGGGTTAATTTTAGAGAAGATATGGATTTTCATTATTGTAGCTATTGGCGTCCAATTGTTCCAAGTAGTATTTGTTGAATAGGTTTCTTTTACCACATTCTGGTGCATCATTATCAAAGTTACTCTTGTGTCTTAGTGCAACAAATCTACATTTGGGCTCTCTCACTGATTTGCCTAGCATTGTCACCATTACACTGCAAGTATATTTAATAGTAAGACAGAGAATCTCCTTCAAACTAAAGTTTAGAATTACTTTTATGACGTAGCAGTCTTTTCTAGAAAATTTGAATGTCTAACCTTTTATAGTGATGTTGAGGATCTTCTTTACATTGTCAATGATTTCTGTTACCACATCAATATCAGACTGAATATAAACCAGCTCCATATGCTCGGCATTTTTGATGAAATAAGGCATGGTAGCAATGGGTTGAGGAGTGAAATGATATGGCTCAACAATATTTACACCAGTAAGTGCACGGAACATCAACAGCATTATTACAAACAAAAATGCTGCAAAGATTTCTGTTACTGAACTAATCATCTGCCTCTTCTAAAAGAGAAAAAGAGTTATTGATTAGCTTAAGAGTACACATTCAATACACATGAGAGCTTTATTATATTTTTACTTTTGGAACATCATGCAATAAAGGGAAGATGATGTATTCCCAGGAATTTATGACTTGTCAGCGATTAAAAGTATAGTGTATACTCTATGCATTTAATTCTCACAAATAATCTTATAAATAATATGGAAAACAGGCGCATCATTATTATAAATTGTATTGGCAAACTGCCATGTGCTATTTGCACATGTTGAGAGTGTACTATGGGAGTGAGGAGACCCTTCATCATATTGAACATGTTTATCTCAAGTGTCTTCCCAGATGCCTTGTCCTGGTTAAGGCTGGTCTCTGTGGCAAGGAGAAAGTGGGATAGCAAACAGCTAATGGTATTAAAATACATGTGGCCTTGATTACAGGTAAAAAAATAACCATTTCCAACTAAGGTTGCTATTGTTTATCTCATGTTATAAACATACCTGTGCTGGGAATGAGAAGCCAGAAACCCTTGTAGAGGACATTCTGCCTTGGACTCTCTGTCAGGCACCCCAGCATGACTGTTTAAAGAATGCCTCCCCAGTTGCTTATGCTGGATGTTGTAAAGACCAGATTTGATGTTTTTCTGTCTATCTGCTGCTTTATATTTATTCTTTTACTTAAAGTCATCACCCAAGGAAGCTGCAGTTTGTCTGGGATTTTCAGTTACACAGTCTAGCAGACTGTCTCAATGGGACCCCCGTCGGTTCCTACTGAGTTTATAAGCACAACTTTGCTATCTCTCTGCTGCTTTCCTCTTGTTCTTTTACTTTTGTTTGCTATATGCTTAATAAACTTGCTTATTTGAAACTAAAACTGTGGCTTTCATAAACCATTCTCTGGACAGAGCAATCACTAAATTAATGATGTCTTTGTCACCATGTCTCCTAAATGAATGGGATTGTTAACCTATTTGGCAAATGAGGCCGTAGGGCATCCACAAAAGGGATAAGCCAAACCCCTGGGCCCTTAGCCTGTCACTCAACAGAAGTGGGGCATGTGCTTCTCTTTCAGAAGTTCTGTCATGAAATAGCAGATTATGCCACAGGCCAGATATTTATAGACTGAAACTCTTTGTGACCACACCAACTCCAGTTGCTGGAATTTTACATGGCCAGTTGAATGACCACTTGGTTAATTCTAAATCTTTCAAAATGAAGAACAGATAAGGGGACAGAATTCTTACCAAAGAAGACCTTAAATAAAGATACCTTGATTCACCTATTCCGTGTTGACTTTAAAATCACTAATTTTAGAGGATACCCAATTGGACAGTATATCACTACCTTCCTCTAGATTTTCTATAGATGACATCTCTGATGTGTGGCTGATAATTAAATTTCCTGGGTTATTTTGCAAGAATGAAGGCTACTTTGGTAAAAATGTTGACTTTGACATCTATTCTTTCCTGCTGTGTTTCACACCTCTCTACTTTAATCTTTGGTCAGTCTAGTCAGCACTGTAGACAAGGAGAGCACTTGAGAAATGCTACATTCAAAACTGTAACACAAGGTTCAATGACTCCAAGTTATCATTACCAGAAACATCAGGAAGGAAAATGGGGGTACCTGAGTTCCTGAAGCTCCCCATTCATTCCCAGGAAAGAAGGCTACCCCTTTGTTAGCTTCTCTTTTCATCACTGTAATAAACACGACTTTCCTACTTTAACTTCCTCAAAAAGCAGTCTCCACGCTAACCTACAGACAGCAGTTACAGACACTCGTGTGTTGTTGTCCTTCTTTTCTGCAATAGAAGTCCGTAACAAGTGCCATCTCTGGGGATTTTCTTCTGGCTGTTGTATATTACTACCTCTGAGCTCTAGGCCTGGGTTCTGAAGGTCTCCCAAACTATCTCAGCTGCCTCTTCCTGTCTCCCCATTTTCTCTCATCACTCTACAGTGCTGATTTATTGGCTTTTATACATTTGGAAGATCTATCCACAGTTTTGAATTTTTCAAAAGTACACGCACAGGTATACACTGACTGAAATGTAACAAGTAAGCTATTATGGACATTCCATGGATGCCTTTACCTACCTTTAATATCAAATTTTTCCAGAGGAGAACTGTTAATTGGTTGACTGTCAATTGATTCATCCTTCTACAAAAACGTGTGCTCAACTCTAGGGATGAAAGGTGCTTTCCTTTATTTCCCTTCTCTCTCCTATTTTATTTTTTACAATGGTAGCTTACCTACAATGTGAGCAACAACAATGAAATTATTTCTTTTATTTTTTACAATGGTAGCTTACCTAAAATGTGAGCAACAACAATGAAATTATTTCTTTTGATTATTTTTCTTTAATTAGTCTCAACATTGATAAGATTACATATCTGAAATAAAGCAAACTGTATTGTTCTTAACTTTTTCTATTAGTATTCTTAGTATAAAATAGATTCTTAATATTTAATAAAGAAACTGGAAAGTAGAGAAATTTCAGTAAAATGTGGTTCTATTTTTTTTCCAGGTAAAAATGTTATAATACTAACAGGATCTGATTTTTAAAAACATTCTGTTCTTAATATATTAAGCATAGTAAGTAAATCATCATTATTATAGCAACAAACAAAAAAATCAAATCAATAGAAAATATCAATCAATGTTTTCTTATGCTCAGAGTATAACATTCCACTCAAAGTGTTGATATGTAAACATATTTAAATGCCACTATAGTATTTACTGCAAATTTAGTATACATCATCATATTCTGTGCTGGCTATTGAGTATAAATTCAGACTTAATGCAAACTCTGATGCTATTAATTTTAAAGAATACCAGTATGAACAATCATTCTATGGTGGATCTTCTAGCATGGCTATATGAGAATTGTCAGTATCTATTTCTAATAGCATAATAGCAAAACAGCTATTAAACTTCTGAAAATTAAAAACATAATCATTACTAGATGTAGTGGCACACACTTTTAAGACAAGCACTCAAAAATAAGGCCAGACAGGTCTACATGATCTGTTCCAGGCCAATGAGAGCTACATAGTAAGACCTTGTCTAAAAAAAAAAGGACAACCATTAAAAGTCTTTAATACATGACTTAGAAAACAAAGAAACATTTATTGAAGATAATCTACTAAATCTTAGAAAGAATACTGATTTGGACCATTTCAACCATCTCTCACAGTCTCTCTCCTGGCCCTTCATCTTCTTTCTCCATCAGACTCCATGTTAGTTCTATTCTGGGAAAATACGATTGAGATAAGGGCCTCTCCAAGACTCTCAATATAACATTATGATTGCACCTCATGACAGAAAGAATACTAAAAATGTCCCGTTTAGACCAAGTACCCAGTTTTTCTTCTCAGTACTTTGATCCATGTGTTTCTACAAAATATAAAAAAAAGCTCCTCTAAAGCCAAGAGCTACCCACATCTATGACTATAAACATAAATATTTAAAAGACAATTTGACAGCAGGAACAATTTACCAAGAAAACAATCACAGGTTCTATGCTAGGACTTACAACTTCCCCAGCCATGGAATTTTGACCAGTGTTATAGTATCAGACATAAAATTCCACCCCATGAAGCAGGCCTCCAATCCAATCATAACAAGGTTATTAACCCTAACAGTGTGCCACTATTGCACCACAGGCTCGTTTGCCTGGCAGGTTGGTATTGTAGCACACAGGGTTTAGTGGTGGGTAAGATGATAGAATATTTTCTCCTCTGAAGTCTACATGGAACCTTCTAGTAATATGGAAACTAGCCAGCAGGGAGGAATTTCTGGTCAATTTCATATTAATTTTGTGTGTTCTACATTCAAAATGTACAGTATCTTCAGCAATAGAGTTTTACCATGTAGTGAGAGTGAGCAATCACAAGCAATGAAAATAGCTTCCTCACAAAGGTAGGGGAGCACTGAAAACAGAGAAGTGGAAAGAGCCAGGGGTTGGGGAGAAGAGCTGTGAAATACTACCTTCTGGATATAGCTAGCACGCACATGAATTCACAGCAGCTCTGTTAGTCCCTAAGAGCCATGCCCTTGAACTCTGATGCCAAGCCATGTCCTCCCCTAGGCTCTGACATCAGCCCCCTTTCAAAACAAGGTTCCACATACATCTGCCTCTTTTTCTCTTTATCTTGAGAGCTTCCTTCACTCTTCCTCTTCCTCTCTTCTTCCTTTCCGTATCTCCTTCTTCTTGCTTTCTCAGCCACTATCACGATAATCCCTCTGTTAATCATAATCACATACAATAAAGCTCTTTACTACATAGAAACAGCAGCTAAGAGTCTCCTGCTATCCATCACTGCTTTTTGCCGTGTTTCCTGAGTCCTGCATCCATAGAAACCTGCCAACAGCTAGCGGGGTAACATGCCAAAATATGCTCAAAACCCTAACAAGCTGTGGTTACCTAAACAAGATCAAGCCAGCCAAAATTTTGGCAGACTGGGAGGTGCTTTCAGAACCTACCTTTTACAAAGGAACTACTGACAATTAACAACTGCTGGGGGTGTGCTGTGGAACAATCTTTGTATACTGTAAATATGTATTGCTCTCATTGGTAATAACAAGCTGACTGACCAATGGCTAGGCATGATTTTCAGGACAGAGAGAATGCTGGGAAGAAGGACAGAGTCAGAGGAGTTGTCGTCAGCCAGACAGAAAGAAAGCAGGAAATGCAGGAGAAATAAATTGATTAATTCAAGTTGTAAGAACTAGTTAGTAATAAGCCTGAGTTATCAGCAGAGCATTTATAATTAATAAGTCTCTGAGTGGTTATTTGGGAAGTCGTTGGTTGAACAGAGCTGATCACAGTCCTGACCAAAACAAAACAAAACAAAACAAACAAACAAACAAAAAAACCCAAAAACCCACCTCCAAGGGTGGGATGGGGAAAATCTTTCTTTTTTGAGAATGTGGCCCACTGGTGGCTAATGATGCTTTGGTGTATGGTTTCACATCCATAAATGTATGAGCAGCACTAACTTGGCTGACTTATCTTTGGGGACATAGGAGATGGAGGGAAAAATGTGTGTGGGAGACAAATGTGATATTTTATTACATACATTTATGAATAAGGAAATAATTATTTAAAAAATAAATGAGAGGCTTGGAGATTGTCTTCTTATCCAGGCCCTCTTTTAATCCAGCCTATCCCAGGATCTATAGGCTGCCAACCACACACACATACTTGATTGTGAGAAACATATCAACCCCAAAAGAAACTTCCAGCCTCTAACAGTGTAAAAAAATGACTGCTGCTGTAGCCACTCAGCTTGGGCTATTTTGTTACAATGAGCCTGTAAATACAAGGGCATGGATACTAGATGTTAGAAATGACTTCTTACTAACTGTCTCAAATGGATTTTAAGAAGTTAGAGGAAATAATACAGTGGTATTTCAACAAATTAAATTATCAACACATGCAAAAACATTAAAGACTTAAATCAAGGAAGGGTCAATGGAAGAGTTAAGCAGACAAAAGAATCAGTAAGCTTGAAATTAGGCCAAATTAAACTATCCAGTTTGAAAAGTAAGAAAAATTTGACAACAGAGTAAAAGAAAGGAAAAGAGAAAATAATGACTAACAGAAACATTATAAGAATCCTTATAAGAATGCTGGTAAATGAAGTACATTTGGATCACCCAACAAAGCAGGAGAACATCAGAAAAGCTGCAATAGAAAGCTTAAGGAAATGGTTCTTTCTGACGATGCCATCCCTTTATCAAGTAGCACATGGCAGCACTGAGAAGGATATTCTTGGCCTCTGACTTCTCCAGTAAAAGAGATATTGAGAGTGATACCCAGCTTCTCTAGTAATTAGGGTACTGACTTGGTTCATGTGGAACATTGATAGAATCATCGCAACTAGACCATTTACTGAAAGCTGGAACAAAGTCAGAGTGTAGTGGCTCTCTGGCTAGGATCTTGTCCCTGACAGTGGCTTTACCTTATCATGGAGATGAGGCACTTAGCCCATCTGACTGTTAGATCCATAAAACAGACTTGACTGTGGAGGATAGGTTAACTATCCACATCCAGTGAAGTGCTTTGTCTTCATTACTGGAAACACTATATAATACTTGCCCAGAGCTACTGGGACCTCTATACAATCTTCTGAAGTATGGTCCCACTCCCAGTTCTGAGCATGATGTATCATAGCTAACTTTGCTATGACCCAACAGAGTGGTATTACATCCATCTCACCTATAGAAACTGATGAATATCTGGCACTTGCCAAACACATACCAAACCTAGAGCATCTGGTGGATCTTCCCTATCAAACAGAACTGCATCCTAGGTAGCAGAACTATCCAACAAGTTATTGAAGACTTAGCCAATGGAGACATAGGCAAGAATTGCTAGATGCTGATTACACCAGAAGAAGCAAGCCAGTGACTGTATAAATCACATCTACCTGGAATTAAAATCAATATCCTCTACTAAGGTGACAAATGAGGACATCAGACACAAGTCTTTTGTTGTAAAAGACACAGTATCAATGCTGTAAAGTCATTAACACAGCAGAAACATAAAATGACAGGAACAAAAAGCATGGATTTAAGTGTGGATATATCTATTAACTGTACTAAATTATTTTATATTTGCATTTTTTATGGTAGTTATCTCATTTATTATCGGGATCGGGACCTGGCTGCCATGGAGTGTTCTCCATGTTAGTTACTAAGGTTACTAACAAGGGTTAGTAACTGTTGCCTATGCTGGGTAAATCTTTTTTTTTGCTGTATACTTTTATTATTATTATTATTATTATTATTATTATTATTATTATTATTAACAAAGAAGCCACACTTTCTATCCTTGTATATCTTTATTCAAGGTCCCTTCCCCCTCCCGCCACATCAGGTCATTCTTTCTTCTCCACAACTCCCCGTCCCCTCCCTGGGCAGGCAGCAGATAGTCTCATGGTCCCACTGACTCAAAATTGCTTAGTTCAGTCTCCACTCCTGGCAGATCCAGTTTTCTCCCCTCTCCCTCAAGAGTGAGTCATGTGTTCCTCTAGGGGGAGTGGGATCCCAGGAGTCAGTCCAGGGTGTTTCTGATCCCAAGCTGTTCAGTGGTTGTGGTTTGCAGCTTGGGCATGCTTGGCTTTTTTCTTGTTTGTTTGTTTAGAGACCACTAATGAGTGAGTACATTCCCTGCTTATCTTTCTGAGTTTGTGATACCTCGCTCAAGAAGATATTCTCCAAATCCATCCATTTGCCTGCAAATTTTAGGATATCATTTTTTCTTACTGCTGAGTAGTACTACATTGTGTAGATGTACCACAGTTTGTTAATCCATTCTTCAGTTGAGGGACATCTAGGTTGTTTCCAGGTTCTTGCTATTACAAATAATACTGCTATGAACATAGTTGAGCTAATGGCTTTGGAGTATGACTGTGCATCTTTAGGGTATACACCCAGAAGTGGTATTGCTGGGTCCTTGGGGAGATTGATTCTCAATTTTCTGAGAAACTGCCATACTGCATTCCAAAGTGGCTGAACAAGCTTACACTCCCACCAACAATGGGGGAGTGTTCACCTTGCTCAGCATCCTCTCCAACACAAGCTGTCATCTGTGCCTTTTATCTTAGCCAATCTAACAGGTGTTAGGTGGTATCTCAAAGTTGTTTTGATTTACATTTCTCTGATGGCTAAAGATGAAGAGCACCTTTTCAGGTGCCTTTCAGCCATTTGTAATTCTTCTGCTGAGAATTCCCTTTTTAGATCTGAACCCCATTTTTTGATTGGGTTATTCAAGGTTTTGGGCTCTGGATTCTTGAGTTCTTTATATATCTTAGAGATCAGCCCTCTATCACTTGTAGGGTTGGTGAAAGTCTTTTCCCATTCTGTAGGCTGTCGTTTTGTCCTATTGACAGTGTCCTTGGCTTTACAGAAGCTTCTCAGCTATAGGAGATCCCACTTATTGATTGTTGGTGTTAGTGTCTGTGCCACTGGTGTTATATTTAGGAAGTGGTCGCCTGTGCCAATTTGTAGAAGTGTATTTCCCACTTTCTTTTCTATCAAGTTTAAAGTGGCTAGGTTTATGTTGAGGTTGTTGATCCACTTGGATTTGAGTTTTGTGCAGGGTGACAGGCTTGAATATATTTACATTTTTTTACACACTTCCATCCAGCTATGCCAACACCATTTGTTAAATATACTATCTTTTTTCCATTCAATGTTTTGGGCCTCTTTGTCAAAGATCAGGTATTCATAGGTTTTTGGATCCTCAATTCTATTCCATTGATCCACAAGTCTGTTTTTATGCCAGTACCAGGCTGTTTTTATTACTGTAGTTTTATAGTATAACTTGAAGTCAGGGATGGTGAGACCTCCTGAGGTTCTTTTGTTGAGTAAAATGGTTTTGGCAATCCTGGCTTTCCTGTTATTTCAAATGAAATGGAGTATTGTTCTTCCAAGGTCCAAAAAATATTGTGTTGGGATTTTGATGGGCAGTGCATTGAATCTGTAGATTGCCTTTGGTAGAATTGCCATTTTTACTATGTTGATCCTACTTATCCAGGAACATGGGAGAGCTTTCCATTTTCTGATAGCCTCTTCAATTTCTTTCTTCAGTGATTTAAAATTTTTGTCAAATAGGACTGTTACTACTTTGGTTATAGTTACTGCAAGGTATTTAATACTATTTGCAGTTATTATGAAGGGTAATGTTTCCCTTATTTCTTTTTCAGCTCTTCTATCTTTAGTGTATAGAAGGACTACTGATTTCTTTGATTTAATCTTGTATCCTGCTATATTGCTGAAGGTATTTATCAGCCGTAGCAGTTTCTTGGAAGAATTTTGTGGGTCACTTATGTATACAATCATACCATCTGCAAATAGAGATAGCTTCATTTCTTCTTTTCCAATTTGTATCCCCTTAATCTCTTTTCGTTCCCTTATTGCTTTAGCTAAAACTTCGAGAACTATATTGAATAGATAAGGGGAGACAGGACATCCTTGTCTAGTTTCTGATTTTAGTGGGATTGCTTTGAATTTTTCTCTATTAAGTTTAATACTGGCTATCAGCTTCTTGTAAATTGCCTTTATTATATTTAGGGATTCTCCCTGTATTTTTGTTCTCTCCAGGGCTTTAATCATAAAGGAGTGTTGGGTTTTGTCAAAGGCTTTTTCAGCATCTAAGGATATGATCATGTGGTTTTGTTCCTTTAGTTTGTTTATACGATGGATAACATTTACAGTTTTTCATATGTTAAACCAGCCCTGCATTTCTGGGATGAAGCCTACTTGGTCGTGGAGGATGATATTTTTTATACATTGTTGTATATGGTTTGCCAAAATTTTGTTGAGAACTTTCGCATCAATATTCATGAGGGAAATTGGTCTGTAATTCTCCTTCTTTGTTGTATCTTTGAGTGGCTTGTGTATTAGGGTAATTGTGGTCTCGTAAAAGGAATTTGGCAATATTCCTTCAGTTTCTACTGTGTGAAATAGTTTGAGGAGTAACGGTAGTAATTCTTCTTTGAATGTCTGGTAGAATTCGGCATTGAAACCATCTGGACCAGGGCTTTTATTTTTGGGGAGGTTTTTAATGACAGCTTCAATTTCCTTAAGGGTTATAGGCCTATTTAGGTAATTAATCTGATCATCATTTAATTTTGGTAGATGGTACCTGTCCAGGAAGCTGTCCATTTGTTCTTGGTTTTCCATTTTTGTGAAATACAGATTTTCAAAATATGATCTGATAATTCTCTGGATTTCCTGGGGGGTCTGTTGTTATGTCCCCCTTTTCATTTCTGATTTTGTTCACTTGAACACTCTCTCTCTCTGTTTTTTGATTAGTTTGGCTAAGGGCTTATCTATCTTGTTAACTTTCTCAAAGAACCAACTCTTAGATTCATTGATTCTTTGTATTGTTCTTTTTGTTTCAATTGTACTGATTTCAGCTCTAAGTTTGATTATTTCCTGCCATCTACTCCTTCTAGGTGAGTTTGCTTCTAATTGTTCTAAGGCTTTCAGCTGAGCTGTTAGGTCTCTAGTGTGGGATTTCTTTAGGTTTTTCATGTAGGCATCTAGCGCTATGAATTTTCCTCTTAAGACTGCTTTCATTGTGTCCCACAAGTTTGGATACGTTTGGATTCATTTTCATTAAATTCTAGGAAGACTTTGATTTCTTTCTTAATTTCTTCCTTGACCCAGAGATGGTTCAGCTGAGTGATGTTTAGTTTCCATGAGTTAGTAGGCTTTTTTTGATTTTTGATGTTGTTGAAGTCTAACTTTAGGCCCTGGTAGTCCAATATGTTACAAGGGATTATTTCCATTTTTTTGTATTTGCTTTATGTCCAATTATGTGGTCAATTTTGGAGAAAGTTCCATGAAGAGCTGAGAAATATGTATATCCCTTTGCATTAGGGTGGAAGCTTCTGTAGATATCAATTAAATCCTTTTGCATCATAACCTCTTTTTGACTCCTTATTTCTCTGTTGAGTCTCTGTCTGGTTGACCTATCCAGGGTTGAAAGTGGGGTATTGAAGTCTCCCACTATTAGGGTATAAGAATTGATGTGGGATTCGAGCTTTAGCAGTGCTTCTTTTACATAAGTAGGTGCCCTTATATTATGGGTATAAATATTCAGGATTGAAATCTCCTCTTGACCAATTTTTCCTGTAATAAGTAATGACCATTTTGGTCCCTTTTAATTGCTTTTAGCTTAAAGTCTACTTTGTTAGATATTAGGATTGCAACCCCTGCTTGTTTCTTAGGACAATTTGACTGGAAAATCTTTTCCCAACCCTTTATTCTAAGCCTGTGTCCGTCCTTGCAGTTGAGGTGTGTTTCTTGTAGGCCACAGAAGGATGGCTTCTGTTGTATCCATCTTGTTAGTGTGTGACGTTTTATAGAAGAGTTGAGTCCATTGATATTAAGGGAAATTAGTGACCATTGATTGATATTTCCTGCCATTTTTCCTGGTAACTTGTTTGTATTTCCTTTCTTTGGAGTATTCTTCTGTAGAATTATTGTTTGTGGTTTCATGGGTGTATCTGGGGTCCTTAGGTTGGAGTTTTCCCTCTAATACTCTCTGTAGCACTGGATTGGTAGATAGATATTGTTTCAGTCTGACTTTGTCATGAAATATCTTGTTTACTCTGTCTATGGTGACTGATAATTTTGCAGGGTATAGTATTCTAGTTTGGCAGCCATGCTCTTTTAGCATCTGTATAACTTCTGACCAAGCCCTTCTAGCTTTCATAATTTCCATTGAATAGTCAGGCGTTATTCTGCTGGGTCTGCCTTTATATGAAAATTGGCCCTTTTCTTTTGTAACTCTTAAAATTTTTCTTTGTTCTGTATGTTTTGTGGCCTGATTATAATGTGGCACGCTGACTTTTTGGGGGATCATATCTATTTGGTGTTCTGTAAGCTTCTTGTATCTTTATAGGCATTTCCTTCTTCAGGTTAGGGAAGCTTCCTTCTATGATTTTATTGAAAACATTATCTGTGCCTTTGAGCTGGTATTCTTCTCCTTCTTCTATTCCTATTATTCTCAAATTAGGTCTTTTCATGGTGTCCCAGATTTCCTGAACATTTTGAGTTATGGCTTTTTTGTTTTAGTATTTTCTTTGACTGATATATCTATTTGAGCTACTGAGTCTTCCACTTCAGAGATTCTATCTTCCATCTCTTGAACTCTGTTTGTTATGCTTGTATCTGTGGTTCCAGCATTTTTCTTCAGGTTTTTGTATTTCCATCTTTGCCTCATTTTGTGCCTTTTTTATTACTTCTATTTCAGCTTTTAGTTCCTGGCATGTTTCTTTAATTTTTTTGTTTACTTTTTCTTGGTTTTCTTTCATAGATTTGTTCATCTCTTCCAATTTTTTGTTTGTATTTTCTTCTATTTCTTTAAGGTAATTTTTCATATCTTCTTTGAGAGCTTCGATATCATCATAAAATAATTTTTGGTGTTGCTTCCTTCTGTTTCCTCTTTATTGCTCATTTCAAATCTTATAGTTGTAGGACCGCCATTTTCTTCTGGAGTTACCTTGTTGTTCTTTATATTATTATGTAAATTTTTGCACTGGTGTCTGCCCATGGCTTCAGTGGTTCACGATTAGGTGGCTCCTGGTCAGTTGTGGCACTGGGGCTTGTGTGTCTCCTGTCACCTCTGAGGAAAAGGTCTTCTCAATCTCTACCTCTGCTCTGGGCAGGGGACTGAATTTCAAATCTTCAATCTTTCTCTGTTTGAACAGTTGGAGGTAAGGTGGCCATGCAAAATCCCTCAACAGCAGCTGGGGGGACCGTGGCAGTCAGAGTTTATCTCTGTCTGCTACAGAGTGTGTGGGGACACACTCTGCAGACAGCACCCGGTCCTGGAACCAGAACCCGGCCCTATATTTGCATTTTTAACAACAAAATGTCAGAATATAAAACATAACACAAAATCAACAGACTTAAAATCTGATGAGCCCCAATAAAATTAATAAGGGAAACAAAAAGTATAAAAAACAAAAAGGTCATCCCTTTAGAGCGTATAAAAACTGTAAACAAAAAATGAAAAGTTATGAAATTTGAAGGCCATTGGAAGACAATTCCAGTTGCTCAGAAAGACACTGAGCACCAGCAATTCTAAAATACTGTGATGAAAATAAAATTTTGTATGAACATTTAGAAATACAGTTTTTCTTTATCTACCAAATGTGGTAAGAATAAATTTTACAATATTTACCCAAATAAAGTACAAATATACTTGCAGTAATAAAAGTAGATACAAATATATAGGCTTTCCATATTGATTTAATATCATAATAATTTGTAAAATTATGTATAAAATATGTATAAAATCTAAAACCCTCAAAATCAGCAGGTAATTATGGAAGTTACAGCATATCCATACAAAGAAATATCACAAAGTAATACAAATGATGAACTGGAACTATCCACTATATTATCTAGAAATAAATCTCAAACACACTGATGGATAAAGGCAAGTTATAGGGCACATTCATTAGTTCTGGTCCATCTAAAGTTCAAGAGACAAAACTCCAGCCTATGCTGATGATTATAATATAAAGTAGGCCAAAAGGGGAGAATGGTTATTTTAAAAAGCAGAATGTCTGCAGATTAAGACTAAACTCAAGCCTAATAAGTGGTTCCAACTTCCAGAAAAACAAAATGTCTTATTTCATATTTTAAATGGTAGTAAATAATTTCCTGCGTTGCTATTATTTTCAGTTTTTTTGAGACTTTCATATGTAAGTACTATGTTTATATCACTCACACCCCGATCTCTCTCTCTCCCCTCCAACTCCTCTGTTGCTCTCCTATCCCCTCTCAAATCCATGCCCTCTTATTTCATTATTACTGTTATGTCCCAAACCCCTGCTCTTCCCCAAATGGCAGCCCTAGTGACTTTTTCCTAATAGCACTTTGGACAGGTAAGCGGGGGAATTGCTACTAGGTAAACAAGAAAATCAAAAAAGCAGTTCCTGTAAGCTGGAGACCTCAGGAACCCTCTTTTAACCTTCCTCTAAAGGCCACTCAGACAAGTGCACCTACTTCCAGGTCAATATGGATGGCCTGTATCAACTCATATTCCCATCCCGCTGCCGGCCATATAAAATACGTTTGTGTGGTGGAATGACTGTATACTGTAAATAAAGGACTGTTTTGGCCTATACACAGCACTGTAGAAGTGGGTGGAGAATCAGCGCAGGCAGACAGGTAGAAGGGCGGAGTTAGCCAGTCTCGATCTGACCCCTGAAGGAGGAACATGGAACATGTAGAGGTACGGGGCTGAGCCACGGGCTAAGCCACGTGGTGGGAAGATTAATGGAAATGGGTTGATTTAAGATGAAAGAGTTAGCTAGTAATGTGCTTAAGATATGGGCCAAACAGTATAAAGGATATAAGCGTGTGATTCATTTCTTTGGTGGACAAAAGCCGCTCGTGAACCAGGTTCCAAACTGCCACCGTGCCAGGTACAAACTCCCGGCCCAAACGGGCCCGGGAAACTTCCTACAACACGTTTGCTCTTCTCTCTGCCCTGAGGGATGACTTTGGCAGCCTGATCCCCCAATAAAGCTTGCTTTCTACCCACTGAGTGATCTAGTTCAGTAGTTTCTTTGCATGTTGCTTATAGTTATGTTTATAAATAACCTACTGAAACTATATAGTGTTGCTCATATGTACGTGTGCTTATAGCTGACCACTTAGAATTAGTTAAATCCTCAGGATGTTCCTCCCAGGAGGAAACTGATTATCTTGTTCAGCAGCCACTGATTGCTTGTAGCTCTTCATCTAGTGGTGATATAGCTCTCAGCTATCTTGGCGTGTCAATAGGTGTTGTCCAGTTGTTTGGGCAACTATAGTGTTCATGTTGCATGTGTGCAACTTTCCTGTCCTGTGAAGAAGTTATTATCTATGTGTAGGGACCCTGATCATCTGACTTTTATAATCATGCCCAGTACTGTAAACCTAGCCAACTCCCTGTGGCTGGAATGGACAGAGAGCTTGGAGGAGAATCTATCACTGCCATTTTCCTAAGCCAATATAATTTCTAACTATTCTAAGTAATTTTTTACTCACAGATAAGTGTAGTTCTCACACCTCACCAAAGAAATTTCTTTTTGTAACACCTGGGTGAGAAACCAGCCCAACTCTATTTTTCAATCAGGAGCCATTTTGATGCTTTAGATCACTTAAATTTCTTTTTAATTGGAATTAGGTTGTGCCCCAATCCATGGCCACAAAATGAGTGTTATAACAGATGTTCCCAGAAGATATCTGCTTTTACTGCCTGGTCTCATTTCTGTAACCATGCTTGCTTGCAAAGGTCATCCATCTTGCAGCTTTTCCCTATAAAGAGCTTGAGAAAATGGCTCAGGCCTGTTCTCCTAAACCCTGCATTGGGCAAGATTGCTGCTGGACTGACTCCTGGGTACACAATTAAGCTTGCTTTGATTTGGCCTTAATTTGTCATCAGTGGTCTTTCTCATTGTGTCTGTAGGTTCAACAGTGGAAACTATTACAAAGATCCATAACTAGTTAAAATAGGTGTAAGTACACATGGGTTCCCAAACCCAGGTAATAAGTCTCCAATGTTCCTTTTTTTTTTTTTTGACACAGGGTTTCTCTATATAGTCCTGGTTGTCCTGAAAAGTGCTATGTAGACAAGGCTGGCCTTGAACCCAAAGATTTGCCTGCCTTTTCTGGTATTAAAGGGCATGGCCTACCATGCCTGGCTAACAATACTATTACTGTTTAAATTATTGTGATCGTTTAAAAGAAAATGCCCCCTATAGGGCTATAGGGAGTGCCATTTTTAGAAGGTGTGGCCTTGTTGGAAGTGTGTCACTGGGGGATGGGCTTTGAGGTCTCAAATGCTCAAGCCAGGTCTCTTCCTGTTGCCTGCAGATTCAAATATAGAACTCTCAGCTGCATCTGCAGCACCATGTCTGCCTGTATGGTGCCATGCTTCTTGTCATGGACTAAACCTCTAAATTGCAACCCAGACTCAACTACATGTTTTCCTTTATGAGAATTACCATGGTCATGGTGTCTCTTCACATCACTAAAACCCTAAGACAATTATATTATGGTCTCTATGTACTACTACTACAAAATAAAATATATTTTTAGAATATGTTTTGCCTACTAGGTAATAAAGGAAAGTACATATACATAATGTCCACTATTTATTGATAAAAATGTGATGGTTAATTACATTTAAGGTTTTAATTACTATTCTTGAGAGATCAAAAAATGCTTCTAACTTGTAAGCCCCTGGTTTCTACAGGTTTTACCCTAGAAGTCCACTTTCCTTCCCCACCCCAGACATTGAAGACTATTTTTAAAATTGACTGATATTCTAAAAGTTGCTGTTCTTGCAAGATAATAGGTTATAAGGTTAATTGCTATTTCTGAGTTTACTTTAGATTTATTCATTTATTTTATGTATGAGTGCCCCATCTGCATGTACACCTTTATGCCAGAAGAGGTCATCTGATCCCACTATAGGTGGCTGTGAACTACCATGTGGTTGCTGGGAAATGAACTCAGTACCTCTGAAAGAACAGGCAGTGCTCTTAACTGCTGAGCCATCTCTCCAGACCTATTTCTACTTTTTAAAAATCAAGCTTGCTTATTCTGCTCAAAAAGATGACTAGGACAACTATAAGACCTGTTAAAATGAGATCCTGCCTACAGATAGGGAGAATACATGTTGTGGATTTTGTCTTTATAAGCCCTGGGCTGGCTAAATGTTACATCTTAGGAGCACAGGTGCAGTCTTGACGTCAGTATCTAAATAAAAAGCCTCCAATTTGTTAAAAATTTATTAATAGACTAGTGAATCTCTGAAAGACTCCAGAGCCATAACAAAAAGAATACAATCATGTCACTTGGACAACATAGATTTAACTAAATATCATTTTATGTGAAATGTCTGGCACAGAAAGATAAGCACTGTGTGTTCTCTTATATGTGGGACATAAAATAGGAAAGTTTATTTCACAGATGCTAAAGTAGTTGCCAGAGGCAGAAGACAGATGTGGGATGGAGGTATGGGGGGGGGGAAATACTGATTAGTAGATAATGAGCTACAGTCAGATGGAAGTACCAAGTTCTGGTGTGGTGTTACACAATAGGATGACCAGAGAGAACTACAATGTACTGAATTATTTCATAGAGCTAGAGAAAAAGATTTGAAAGTTTTCATCATAAAAAAGTTAACAAGCTGGGGAGATATGGAGAAGAGAGAGTGACTGGAGGGAGTGGGAGGGGGAAGGGACCTTGAACAAGGATATACATGGATAGAAAATGTGACTTTATTCATAATAAAAACAAAACAAAAGTTAGCAAGCATATTTAACCTGGCCTAATCATTAGACAATAATATATGATATCAAAATATAACATGATATTTAATGTGTATAATTTTATGTATCAAATTAAAAGAAATATAGTTTTTCACATGCAATGTTCTGAAACAAAACTGGCACCTGCTTTAAGACATACAATAAAATAAACAAATGTTGACCAAAGGTGTATTAAAAGTGCAGGAAAAGAAAAATTTACTAGTGAGGTGAGCTTTGGGTGAGTTCATTAACTGTCAGCCTTCAACCAAGATCCCGAATTAGATTTCACCCAGCCAAGAACAGAAAATAATGAGAATACAAGAGAGAACAACATACATCGAAAGTTCTCTGCCTTTTGCAGAAGATGAGGAGCAACTTCTTTTCACTAAAAAGTAATTTACGGAGGAGCTAGTAGCTTTTGTTTTTCTAACAATTTTTTTTTTTCTTTTTCCTTTTCAAAAACTGGCCGGAACTACTGTGCTCTCCAGTACACACAAGGGGAAGGGTTCAGAGGCGGAGCATCCTGTCCTTTTGATTTGAACCTCCTGTAACCTGAAACTCTGAGCTGTGGCTCTGCAATTATCCCCACTCTTTATATGGGAAATGGCGGGAGTTACCAGGATCCACCTGCTCTTTAAAAACAAAACAAAACAACAGCAAATAACAAAAACAAAACTTCTCAAATCAAACAACAACAAAACGAAACAAAACCCTGTGGGTTGTTCCTCCGGAAGCTACAGCCCAGCCCAGCCCTCAAATATACTTCAATTTCTGCACAGTTTTAGTTGTCAGATGAGAGTTTAGGAAGCTGACTCACCACTCAGGCCTCGCAAGCAACCGCCAGGGACCCTGCTTCCTCCTCTGAGGGGCACGTGTCTACACCTACACCGAGCCACACTTCCGCTCAGTGGGTCACGTGTCTAGCCGGAACTGCACTTTTCAACACCCAGTCAACCGCTCTGGACAGCACTGCACCAGGACCGAGGCTGACCGGAAGTGCGCAGCAGGGGCAAAGCCGGAGAAACAGACCTGGGGATGAGGAAAATCTAGTAGTTATTTTACCTTGTAGTAATGTCTCTGCCCTTATTTCTAACTGCAACAATTTAAGGTTTTCAGTTTTTCTTATTCCAGATAAAAGTTTGTCGTGTCTTTCTTTCTTTCTTTTTTTTTAAAATAAAGCATAACAAATTTATTTGACAGAATTTTAAGTGCAAAGAGAGCTTCCAGAATGAAGACTCAAAGATGTGAAACAAATGGTCCATTTTTTTTTCTGATTAGATTGAATAAAGACAGGATGAGTGAGTAGAAATTTGATTGGACAAAAGGGATGTTCTCATAGCAACAGACTGAGAAGAAAGCATAGTGGAGCCAGCTGAGTCTTACAAACACCCGTGAGTGCATACTTTACCAGGTGGAATGTACAGCTCTTTCTAGAACAGAAAGCAAATCCTCGAATGTGACCTAGGCTTTTTAGTCTGAGGTGGGATTCACTCAGGGGTTAAGATTCCAGAAATTTGTGTCACAGAGTACTACTGGGGCTGTGGCTCTGGATTCTTGCCTCTGAGTTCAAAGACTAAATTTAACATTCTATGCTAGAGGGAGTTTCTAGAAAAAAAAAAAAAAAAAAAAAAAAAAAAGATTGGTTCAGAAGTAAAAGCAAGCAGCAGAGCTTGCTACAGCAAGAGAAGGTCCCATAATGAAAATACATTCCATAAGGAGTTTCTTGAATATTGATCATCCTTTTAAGAAGTAAACTGATGCTGCAGGAACGTATGTGTCTCGTCACGAAAAACCACAAGTTAACATTTAAGTGCCATATTCTGTTGGTCTTCAGAGTGTGTGAAGATCAATCTAAAATATACCCATTTAACCTAGAAAACATACCTAATGTGACTACAAGGTAAGCCATTATACATTAACTACTTTTACCAATGAAGACATTATTTGGAATTTTAGAAATAGGAACATCAAACTTTGATTCAATTAATTTAGATGTATCAGGGAGTAAGTTGGTGTGTATGTGTGTGCATACTTTTGTGTGTATGTTTGTGAAAATCTGATTTGTTACAGGTTGTGTTCTTGTCCATAGTCAACTGCTAAAATAAATGCATTTCTACTTGGGCAGATCTGATGACACCATCACTGTTGGATGTTTATGTTCAAGTACTTAGAATATCGAAGAAAATGTCCTTACAGAGGTGAATGCTGCACTTTCATTTTTCTAGGTGTGAAGGATGGCTCTAAGAAATGCTTTTAGATTTGGACATATTGGAAACAAGACATTCTGATACATCTTCATTGAAGGGGACACATTTTTTTTCTTTCAAGGAAATATTTATTACACAAATATATTTACATGAAGATATAGAAGCACAGAATTCCTTCCCATCTACCCAGCTGTAGTCCAAGAAAATTATCACTATCACTAGTTGTAACTGAATCTCAAGGCACCGCTGTCTCATAATCATTTGCTGTGTTCTCTTGATCAGCAAAAGCCAAGAAGACTTGGTCCAGGGTGATCTGACTGATGGAATAATCTTCTAAATTGTATTGTTCCTTTGCTTTCTCCAGAATGCCAAACACCTTCAACAACAACAAAAGAATGCACTTGTCACTGCAGTCTCCTCTATCTCCCAGAGGGTCCCTCCTCATCCCCCCTCTATGTCAAGTATATTAGGTTAGACAAAAGAATATACAGAAAGGCAAAAATCAGAAAGCAAAAGAAACAAATAGTTGAGAAATGGAAGAGGCTGGTTTTTGTCTCTATTCAAACATTACTTCATGACAGACATGAAATGATAATGGAATTCAAGGGTAGTAATCAAGACATTTAATGTCTAGGTATTTGAGGAGGAACATAAACACTCCACAGCCTCCACAATGTCAGGCACAATTCCACTGCCTGGATCCCCAGTACCCCCCATTATTAGTGCTCCCCTAACATTCACTGGTGGAAGGGCACAGATTCTGATCACCTTCCCCCAGCTGTTGTCCTTGCTGGGAATGTAGTAACTAAGGACCCCTTGATTCTCTTGCTTCAACTCACTACCTAAAACAGGAAAATAGGACAGGTGAGTAATCTCACAGATTTCTTTAAAAATTATCAAAATAATGCTATTATCTGCTTAATATTATGTATCAAATATTATGTATCAAAGGCGAAGAATTGGGTTAACATGGGAGGAGACATGAGTCCCCCCAAACCTACTCTTTTTGGTATATATACATACATAGTAAATGTGGTAGAGAACTGACAGAAATTGCTGAGGCTTTTAAGCTCTGTAAATTGTCAACTCATATACCCAGTGTGAAAGTTTGAGCTTCTAAAATACTAATGTATTTATTCCTAGACATAATGCTGAAGATTAGGTAGAAATTTTTCTGGTTGTGTGTGTATGAGGCTGCAGTTCTGAGAGAGGAGGAAGGAGAACAAATGTGATGGTTGTGATGAGAATGGCCTCCATGGGTTCATATATTTGAATGTTTGGTTCCTATTTGGTGTAACTGTTTGGGAAGGATTAAGAGGTGTGGCCTTGTTGGAGGAGGTGTGTCACAAGGGTGGGCTTTGAGGTTTCTAAAGATCATACGATGCCTAAATAGTTAGTTAACGCACGCTCTCTCTCTCTCCCTCTCTCTCTCTCTTTCTCTCTCTCTCCCCCTTCCCTCCCCTCCCCCTCCTCCCTCCCTTTCTCTCCCTTCCTCATGTGTGTGAATTAAGATGTAAACTATCAGTTACTGCTTTGGAACCATGTGTACCTACCTGCTTCTATATTCCCTGCTATGGTAGTCACAGACATTAATGTTTTAGAACTGTAAGCCCCTATTATTTTCTTTTAAAAGTTGTCTTGAACATGGCATTTTTTTATGGCAATAGAAAAGTAAGACAACAAGGTTGTCTTATTTTCATGCTTACACTATATCCTTCCTTGTGCAAGGACAAACATGTACAGAAATCACCAATCATGCTACTGTAACCTTGAGGGTTTTTTTTCCAATAAAACTCCACAAACATGATTGAGGGAAGAGATGTGTTCATAATTAACCTATGTAAATTTATAAATCATTACAACTTTAATTAAATGTCTTAATTTAAAATGTTTAAATTTAAAGAAAATTACATATTTGAAATGTGTATGAATTTTTAATATTAATCTTACTGTATATATTATTGTATGATCATGTAGAGCTCTTTTTGAAGCATATTTAAAATATAAAGCTGTGGTGGAATGTTCTCTATACTATATAAATAAATAACTGTTTTGACCCATGTAGGGCACCGTAAAAGTGGGTAGAGAATCAAAGGCAGCCAGGTAGGAAGAAGGGGTAGAGTTTACTAGTCGCCATCTGTCCCCCCAAAAAAAACATATAAAAATTCAAGTGAGCCACGGGCTACAAGCCACATAATAGATAAATTCATAAAAATAAATTAATTAAAAAAAACTAACTTATAATGTGCTTAAGATATGGGCCAAACAATATAAAATATATAAACATATAATTCATTTCTTTTAAAAGACAAAAGCTACAAACACACAAACCAGATTCCAATCCGCCAGCGCCACACATGCGCCAGGTTACAAACTCCGGGGCCAAACAGACACAAAAAAAACTTACTACAACAGATGGCGCCCAACGTAATAAAGCATGATAAATTATTTTTTTAACCACTAGTAAAACCATCCTTCTAGGTCAAGTGATATTTACTCATTCATTATCAGGTGCAATGTCTCAGCTTTTATACCTCATAAAAATAAGCAATATCTCCATCAATACTGAAGGCATTTTTATTTTTTTCAGTTCATCTACTTATTTAAATTAATATAACAATTGATGTGATAATGACGTATGCATGCAGAAGGGCTAAATTGAGTTAAGAATACAGTATCTCTTGCAGCTAGAGAAATAGCTTAATGGTTAGAAGGAGTTGGTTTTGCAAAGGACCCAGGTTCAATTCCCAGGACTGACATGACAGCTCACAATCATCCATAACTCCAATTCCAGGGATGATCTGAAACCCTCTTCTGACCTCTGTGAGCACCAGGCATGTATCTGCTACACAGATAAACATGCAAATAAAACAGTCACGTGTAGTAATTAGTTTACTGATGACTATTGTTATTTTAATTTTATTTCTAATTCTATCTCTCTGTATTTATTCTTTCTTGATCAATTAAAACCATTAAAAACTGGTGTACATAACTCAATAACTACTTTTAAAATACAGACTATTCAAGACAATTACAAGATAACTTTCTACTATTATCCATCATATCTTATTTTTACAAAAATTCCAAATGGCCTTACTTAATACTGTAAGACCAGTTATAAATGTTTTTTGTCAGTCTGTTGAGACCTAACTACTGTCTTAGTTCTTACAAAGATACCATCACCCACAAATCAACAAAAAGCAACCCTATAAAACTATGTTCCTCTTCCAAAAAATTTTGTCTTGTAAGAGTTATAAATAATTATTATTCTGCTAGAGTAGTATAAGTTATATTTAAGTTAATGGTAAAACAATAAAATAGACTCAAAAATCCATTTCAAAGAAGAAAAAAGGGAGTAGATAGGACAGATATAGGTAGATTATTGTAACTATCTATAAACAATTATTAGAGAAATATGAGCCATAGACAATTTGCATTGATATAGATTCTTATATATTAATACAAATATAAAATTATTTCATATGTCTGAGATAATTTGTATGTTGATACAAATTCAAATCTAAAATTATTTTATATGTCTAAGGTAATTTATATATTGATACAAAATTAAATCTGTAATTGTCATATATTGCACATGTTTCTGCCTCTGTTTAAAATATTTTACACATTAAAACATATTAAACATATTGTTGTCATTTTCACTATGCAATTATACCTCTGTTTAATTATACTAGTTACAATATATGTCCCATCTCTGTTTAAGATGTTTTATATACCTCTGTTTAGATATTTTATATAATGATATATATTTAAGATACTGTTGTCATTTTTCATTACATTTACCTTTGTTTCATGTTTACATGATTATCATACTTAAAGTCATTATTCAAAAACTATACACTGCAGTGGGATTCAGGTGTTATTGAGGGAGACCTAGAGGTGTATAATTCTACAAAAATATACCCATTTATAGATTGTCTATTTTCACAATATAAGCTTCAGTCTTTAAGATAATAAAAATTGCAGATCACAGTTACTTACGTTTGCTATGCATTAGTCATGTTGTTTAGGTTTCTCAGAGATATAGTAAAATATGGCAGATAGACAAGAGTCTTAAAACACTTTATAGACCTAGAGAATATGGCATTTAATGTCTTGTTATTAACAATTTGACCATGATAGACATAATAACTCCTGGCAACACTATTCCTTTCCTGAGATAGTGTTTGGCATCAAAGACACTCCATAAAGAGTTTGTCTTCCTTGGTGGATAATGGGCCTACTGTGCACAAAACTGCCCTTGCCTCAGCTGCTGACTGTAAGCATGCTGTCCAATTCAGACAAGCAAGACAAAAGATAGAGGCTGCTAAAATCTGCCAAGACAGGGTAAGAGAGTTTCTCAAAATACCCTGCATCTAAACAGGTCTGCCAAATATCCTAGGTCTAAAGCCAAAAAAAGGCAGACGCTCCAACTTCACAAAAGAGCTGTGGGAGTCTGTGCAGGCAGCTGACTGTTGCTGTCCTCTTAGAAGAGGAAGCTACTGTCTTGTGCTTCCAGCTTATTCAGGTAATATATTTTCTTTCTCGGGTCTTTGATGGGGTTAAAGACTAGATAGTTAAGGTTACTACCATCTCATATCTTAGCTAAGAATATTTAGTTATTCGATTTATATTATTCAAGATAAACAGTTTTAAAGTAATCTTTACATATTGCCACTTACCAATATTCTAGACATTTAAGATATATTTTATGTTTGTTGTTTGACAGTTGTAGTTTGACCTTGTTTGTGTTATTTGCCTTTTATCTCCCCTAGACAGTACCTTTTAAGTGTTTTTATTATATATAGTCTTATACTTAGGTAAAAAACTTTCTTATTTAGAGCTTTTTTTCTCTCCCAGACAGTACCTTCTAAGTATTTTTATTATATATAGTCTTATACTTAGGTAAAAAACTTTTTTATTTAGAAAAAAGGGGGAAGAGATGTGGCAGGTTGAAGCACTTTTGAGCAGGACCTATAGGCATGGCTTTGAGGTCTTGAGTACCCTCGTATGGGCCAGTCCCCTTTAAAGACCGGTTACATGCTTCATGCCCTTACTGTTTGCTCCCCACATTCTCAGAGGAAGAATTGCTGCCTTCACCATGTGGGACATTTCAACCCTTCAATGAGTAGTTCATATAGACTCTTTAACAAACATTAATCCTTTCATGTAATCAATGATTCCTACAATACTTATGCAATATAAATAAATAAATCTAAAACATATCTCAAATATCTTATCTTTTAATGTTTATAACAAAATGCTCCCCCACAGGCTCATAGTCATCAGAGAGTGGAAATATTTCAAAAGGATTAGTAGGTATGGTCTTGTTGGAGGAAGTATATCACTGGGGTGAGCTTTGAGATTTCAAAAGCCCAAACCAGGCCCAGTGTGTGTGTGTGTGTGTGTGTGTGTGTGTGTGTGTGTGTGTTTCATTGAATATAATGTCAACTGGGAATGGTGTAACTTTTTTGAAACCTCGAAGCCCACCCCCAGTGACATACTTCCTCCAACAAGGCCTTACTTTCTAATCCTTTCCAAACAGTCCCACTAACTGGGACCTGAGTATTCGTTTTCACCACACAGCTTTATAGTATAAAACTTGATGTCAGCTGTGGGCTGTGGCATATGGTGTGAGTATTGAGAAGAGATCCTATTGTAGCCAATCTGTCGAAAAATTCTAAAATTCTAAAATGATGAATTTTGTCTAAAGATTTTTCTGTTTCCATTAAAATGAGTGAATAACGTTTGCCCTTCACTCTGCTAATTTGCTATTACATTTACAGGTTTGTACATGTTAAGTGACACCTCGGCCCATTTGTTGATAGTGAATGATCATTTTGTGTGCTCTTAAATGAAGTTTGCTAGTATTTTGCAGGGGATTTCTTTGCAGTGCTCCTTACGAACACAGGCCTGTAATTTCTCTTGTAGTGTACACGATTGGTTTTGAAATCAAAATTGAAAGTATTCTCCTTTCTGAAACTTGTTGGAAAGATTTTAAGAAGGTCCTAATCTTTATTCTTTGGATAGCAGTGAAATGAGAAAGCTCCAAACTTCGCTTCTCATCCGCTTAGACAGGAACATCACCCACGGAGTCATCTCATGTCAGAGACAGGAGATCAGTTAGTCCAGGCTCAGGGAGAGATTTTGCCTGAAAGCATAAAGTAGACAGCCATAGAGGAAGACACCCAACCTCAACTTTGGCCTCTACACATTCATGCATAGGTAGTATATACCTGCACAAACATGCACACATACATACATACCACATACAGGAATACACATTCATGCATAGGTAGTATATACCTGCACAAACATGCACACATACATACATACCACATACAGGAATACACATACATGTTTGCTTAGTAAGATTGTAGGTACATTCTTTTTACTTTTGATGTGAAAAGTCTTACTATATGAAGATATTACAATTCAATGTTTTTTCCCAATATAATATTTTTATTATTTGGAAATTTCACGGCATGCACTCCAGTTGCACTCACTTCTCAGTCTTCCTAAGTTTGACCCTCCACCCTTGTGACATCCCCTGAATAAAAAAAAAAAAAAGAAAAAGGTTCAATTTATGTTGCTCATTTACTCACTGGTATGACATGGAGCATGGTCAATATTTTATGGATACATACAACTCTATGTCTCATGGAGAACCATAGTCACTGAGGTCAATGTTAAAGTAATTACTTGGTTTTCCTCACATCTGTCCTCCATGTCTCCTCTAATACTGATTGTTAAAACATATTTTCATCTTATATTCCTACAGTGTAACAAATAATATTTTCCATTGCCCCAAAGATAAAATTGCAACCCAGCAGCCTGAGACACACCAGAAACTCTTGTAAGAATTTGCTGAAAATGTTATTATATCAATGCTTTATGGTTAGGAAAGAGGCTGAGAAAGAAGAAAATGTTGCTATTGCTTATGCTATATTCTGTGAGCAGAGAGATGCTTACTGAATCTGTCACTCACAAGCAGAAGGATTTTTGTCAGGAGAGACATACCTGCTAGAGCTTGCTGGCATTTCAGAATCATACACTGGCACTGACAGCCAAAAGCCAGAAGAAGATGCTTAATGAGGAGAATATCTCTTAAACACTCTGCATGGATAGTGTGTGTAAACCAATGAGAAATGTGTTAAAATATAACTTTAGAGATGTGATTTATGTAGATAGAACAAATTATGAGGAGGCCCTAGAAGGTCATGTCAGAGTTTGATTTCAGCTTTTGTTGTCCGTGAAGCTTCTTAGTGGAAGCTGGCAACAGAGGTTTACAGACAGGAACAGAGATGTATGGAGAATCATTGAATGTCAGTGATACATGGAAACTACACTTAAAACACAAACCTTACGGGTGGTGAGAGCAAACTATGGAATTTAGCATGTCTCTAACACCATTGAAACAATTTAACTTACCTGGAAATGTCAGAGTGATGAAACTTTTAAAGTCCTTTACTGTTTCCTCAGACTTGACCTTGGCCTTCAGAATATAGATATTACCAAACTTGTTCTTGAGGTACTGAGGGCTACCCAGGCATCTGAGCTTCCCTTTCACCATTATGGATAGCCTCGTACAGAGGGCTTCACATTCTTCCATGCTTGCAGAACAAGGAAGCAGATCATGAAAATAAGACATTTTGTGAAAGATGTTGTACATTTAACCATTGCCAGGATCTTTCTTTCAACCACAAGTTGTATTTTATAGTCATCAAATTCATAGTTAGAAAGTGTGTTGTGGTGTCCAGAGGTCAGTCTTGGGTGTCACTACATAAGCATCATCTGCCTTGTCCCTTCTGGGCCCTGGGATAAGGCTCACTGATTTAGGATAGGCTGCCTAGTCAGTGAGCCCAGGGATCTACCTGTTTCTGCCCAGTACTGGGATTGTGAGCAGGTACCACCACATCAACTTTTAAACATATTTTACAATTTAATTTTCTATGTATGGATGTTTTGCCTGTGTGTGTATGGTGTGGTGTATATGTATGCAGTGTCCAAGAGGGCCAGAAGAGGTCATTGGATTCTCTGGGATAGAGTTACAGATGGCTATGAACTGCCATGTGGATGCTGAGGATTAAAACTGGGTCCTCTGGAAGGGCAGTCAGTGTTCTTAATCACTAAGCCATCTCTCCAGCCCCACATCCAATTCTCCTCCTCCTCCTCCTTCTTCTTTTGTATTTGGGCTCTGGTCCTCATACTTAAATAGCAAGCAGTTTACTAATTAAGCTATCTCCCCCCAAGCCTGAGAAGTGTGTATTTTTTTTTTTAAAGATTTATTTATTTATTATGCATACAGTTTTACAGAAGAGGGCACCAGACCTCATCATAGATGGTTGTGAGCCACCATGTGGTTTTGCTGGGAATTGAACTCAGGTCCTCTGGAAGAACAGTCAGTGCTCTTAACCTCTGAGCCATCTCTCCAGCCCAAGAAGTGTGTATTTTTAAAGGACAAATAGCAGAGCGCTGAATCCTCAAATGTGATTTATCTTTAACTTCTTGTTCTCTACCTATTCTTTATTTTTAAAAACACACTGAGGATTCTTGGCTATTCCATTTATTAGGATTACCATGAATCTTAATTCCCCCAATAAACTCATTACTCAATCAAATATATCATTCAATATTCCTGGCCCCTAAACAATTGCCCAGAATAGCTACCATAATTCCTTCCAGCCCTTAACCAAGCCTTCCAAAAAGAAACACCTGTGGGAGGTTACAATGATGGCCTTTCCACTTTCGCGGATCCTTGTCACTGTGTCCCAGAGAAGGTGCTTAGCTTTTGGGTCCATGCCAGTTGATGGTTCATCCAGTAAGACAACAGAAGTCTTTCCCATTGTGGCAATAGCAGTGCTTAGTCTGCGTTTGTTTCCTCCACTTCAGATCAAAAGGGGAGGGGGATGGAAGAAATGAAAGTATATCTGTCAGTTATTTCCAGGAAAGACTTAGCACAAACACGCTGAGTACCGACAGTTACAACAAACTGCAAATGTAGACGTCTTCATGCAGATTAAATATGGTGTTAACAAAGCATCAGGTCCAAGTGCATCTGAGCATGCAGGATGTAATATAGATGGGTAACATCTGACACATATGGGTTTGCCTCTATTTGTTTACTTGTTATTAGGATGCATAACCCCACCTCAGTTTGAAGGCCTACATTTCTCTCTGTTTCGAGACAGAATAATAGTAGCAACAGTAGGGAAAAGAAAATATTCCCTATTTCAGATTTCAGAAGCCATAGTTCAAGTATAATCAGGAAATAAAGTTTAATTTCTGAAACGTGGAACAGTTACTGGCATCTGAAACCCAACAGAAGAAGATGGTATCCAACTTAGCATTACCTGTCGCCTTGACATGGCCTTAAAGCACTTGAAAAAGTCTTAGTGGAATAATTAACTTCCCTTATCAGGTGTGTTTGTGACTATGTCTGTGAGAGATTGTGTTGATTATTAACTGATTCAAGAGGGCTCACCTTGGTAGGTGGTCCTGAACTACATAAGAGAGTAGATAGGTGATCCTGAGCTAGATAAGAGAGTTCAATAACTGTGAGCCTGTTAACTAACAAGCAGCATCCTCTGTACATTCTATCTGTACACCATTGGCTGGGAGTGAATTCCCTGGTTGGAGGTATTTGTGCACAGAACAGTAAGTAATCCTGCCCAGGTCTTGGCCCTGACTTCCTTTGATTATGGACTATGACTTGGAAGCAAAAGCTAAATGAACCCCTTTCACTCCTATGTTGCTTTTGGTCAGAGTGTTTTTTTTTATCACAGCAACAGAATGAAGCTAGGACATATGGTAACACAACTGGGAGAAGCTTGGGTGGAGCTTTGGGCTCCAATGTCAGACACCAGGAGCAAAGGATGCTTAGTTGTTTATGAGCATCAATGACAACAGGAGTTAAGAAGCTGTGGCATAATGACTCACCTGTAGGTGCTGATGAGATAGTCAGCATGGGGCTCCAGACCCAAGTAATTCAAATGCTTGTCAACATAGGGCTGAATCTGATGCTCAGAGACTCCCCATATCCTTGCATACATGATCATTATTTCCCGGCCAGTCATGTATTCCAGCAAAGCATCAAATTGAGGACAATAGCCAATTTTTGACCTCACCTAATTAACAATAAGGGCTGTAAGTGAAAACTCAAGCCATCTGCCTCATAAACAAAACAGGACAGAGACCTGTGATTCTCCAGATCATGCTTCTCAGACTCCTACCAAGATTTCTTTTATGAAGGGCTACAAAATTATGACTGGTGAATTTATCATAGTCTAATGGAGTAAGTGGTTCTCATGTTCAGGTTTAAAGGTCACAAGGATAAAGAAGTCAGAAACTTGAGAGTGACAGATGCATAGATTGATCTGTTATTGGGTGGTGCTCCTGACTATGAAGTCAGAAATTATCCTGAGTACATGAACTGGCTATTTGGAGTCCACTCCCTATGGATGCCTTGCTCAGCCTTAATATAGGGAGAAAGGGATGGGTCCTGCCTCAACTTGATATGTTAGCCTGTGCTGACTACTCAAGGGAGGCCTCATTCCCCTTTGGGGAGTGGTTGGGGGTGGTGGGGAGGAGGAAGGGGGAGCAGGAGAAGAGGAGAGAGGGGAACAGTAGATGGTATGTAAAAGAAAAAAAATCTTGTAAATAAAAAAGGAAAAACAAACAAAACAAAACAACAGCAACAAAAAGAAGTCAGAAATTGAGCCCCAGATCCCGTTCAGTTTGTAGGAGTGTTATGATATATGTCTTCCTCTTAATCAGGGGCTCCAAGGAGTATGGCCAGTGTGAATCCTTTCTTTACCGTTCAGCCTGCACAGACCTGTATATATCCCTTCCTGAGACTGCAAAAAACCAAGGACAGCCCTTATCTTTGCAAATAAGAGCTCAAAAATGATGGTTGCCTTGGAAGTTAAAAGTGTTTTTCAGTAGGTGCACACAGCCCTACTTAGCTAGAGAAAAAGGCAATTAATTAATAATTAATTTATATTGATCCTAGATTATTCTGGCTTGTAGAGTTGGCATCGTGCAATTCTCTTTTTCTCTTGCTAAAATAGCTCTTAAGGGTAACATATTTTCCACTCAGATCTTAATTTTTTTCTCTTGGCCTCTCTTGGGACACATATACTAAAGGCATAATAAAAATACAATTGGTACAAGTGAAATTAGAAACTGATTATCTGTGTACAGAAAAGAATTCAGACATGATCAGAAAACACCTGTGACGACCCTCAGCTTCTATCTCAGGCTGATTCTAAGCACACAGATGGGAAAAAACTAAAAAAGCAAAACAACTGAACTCCCTAGAAACAATAAACAGCACCAAGCAGAGAGTGGAAAATACTGTGATTGCTGGACTTACCAATTGTCAGTCCAGTTTTAAGCAAAAACAAGCATATAACAACATGAACAATGCGGCTCATTTATGGGAGCAAGAATCAGAAAGTCCACCAACCTGGAAAAGTTAGGATGGCAAATCTGCTCAGCAAAGACTTTGAAATTATCATTTTAGATGCTAAAATAACTAAAAGAATGTGTGCAAGAAAATCAAGAAAATGACAGATAACTATTAATAGAGAGAGAAACCCCAAAAGGAAAGAAGATAAGCATGTACTGCTGTTAAGGGCAGGGTGTGGGCAATCCAAAGTTGGAGAAGTTAATGAAAACCTCATTAGTCAATGAGTGAATTGTGAAAGAAACCATAAAAGAATTTAGAAACTACTTAGAGATGAGTAAAAATGGAAATACAGCATGTCTCAGTTTATGGGACTTAGTGAAGTCAGAGTGTGGGAGTATTTGTAATTGTACTGTCCAGCTGAGCTCACAGTTGGAGTTGTCCCAAAGTCACCTCAAGGGACTGGCCCAAGTCTCTCAGAGGTGGGCTGAGATTTGAAAGAGATGTACTAAATACAGAAGGCAGTAATGTCCTTTCCATAGGTGGTAGGAGATGAGATGTATGACATTAAGTGAAGGCATGCTCTGTGGAGTCCATATGGGGCTAGTTTCTACATGGCTCACAATATGTCTAGCCTTTCAGTTTGAAGTAAGAACCTAAAAATCTTCTTGGTATATTAAAATTGTCATTAACACCTTGCTGGCCCTGTTTTTCTTAGAGGGAAGATGGCAACTGTATGGCTCTCATAATAGTTCAGGGCCTGTGCTTTCTTCTCAGGGATAAAATATTAAAAAATCAGGGTGAACTAGGGGACAGGTACACACTACAAACACTCTACAAACTGAGAAAACAGGCTGGGAGTCATGGTACATGCCTTTAGCCTAGCACTTGGGATGTGCAGGGAGGGGGTCTGATTCAAGGATTCAAGGTCATCTTTGACTGCATAGAAAGTTGGAGGCCAGCATGAGCAGTAATAGACTCTGCCCCATAAACAAAATACAACAGAACAACATAGAAACCAATGCAATGATTCATGATCTGACCCAGGAAGTTAAGCAATGGTTCCCTAGGTTCCAGTACCATGAAAGGTGATGGGCCCCCAGGCATCATGCTACATTATAACACTCTGGTATTTAAGTCAGATAGGCAATCTCTCAGGGAGCATATTGCTGCTCAACAGTTTTCAGAAAGAAGAGCTGCCAGATGTAAATCACAAATCTAATTGATAAACACTTATGAATTAGCTGGAACAATGAACTGAGACATCTGAATATGGCCTTTCATACACGTAATGGCCTTACAGCCTTGATTAGAAGCCTTTTTCTCCTAGTCTTCAATGACATGACAGCGCTAAGGATCAGGCAAGCTTTTGTCTCTGACTATAAAACCACAGTGGTAACCATCTCTTCTTCTCCAAGCAAAGACAAAAACCCACAACTAAGAGCTCAATGTCATAGCAAATTATAATTGTGATACAGTTCTGTATCCCTGTAGATTCATGAAGTTAGTGTTACTGAACTTAACCTTCACTTGAAAGAGATATGATTGATAGGAAGTGAGGTTTTACCATGAACAAGTGTTATTGAAAGCCTAGTGGCCCAGAACAAGGCAATGAAAGTCATTCTTTCTCTAAGTTCACAGTCATCTGTGTCAATGTCTCATCAATGTCAGCTTCATCAGTGTCTCCTCTGGGTGGCTTTTGTTCTCTTTTCTCAACCTCCTAATTTTCTTAGTCTGTTAACTGTTATGTTTTATAATTTGTAATATGTTTTATATAATAAAAATATTGGTTCCTCTTGTATTCACTAAAATATATAATCTAAAGAGAAGGCTCTGCCTTCTTCCCTTTTCTCTTTTGCATCCTGGATATGAAAGGTACAGTTTTGATCTGCCTTTGCATTCCTGTCGTGATGTGCAACCTTACCATAAAACAAATCATACCCTCGAACATTTGAAAATGCACAAAATGACTCTTTTAAAAAGCAAGTTGACTATCTAAGGTATTTTTTTATGGCTATAGAAAGCTGACTGGTACATTTCATACTGATATGATAATATTATTATTTGTAATGTCAAACAGTAGATGGATGGGTAAACAAAATGTCTTACAGTCTTATAATGGGGTGAACATCTAATCATACGTTAACCTTGAAGACAATGGTAGCTGAAATATGCCAGGCAAAAGGGGACATTCTTATGTATAATACCTAAAATGCAGTAAAATGCATCCAGTTAGAAAACTGAACACTGGTTCTCCAGGGGTGAATGGAGAAATGCACAGTTATTGTTTAATGGGTAGATTTTTCGGTTTCGAATAACAAAAAAAACCTTCTAGAGACAAACTGTAGTAGAGGGTACAATGTCCCTGAAGTATACAATTATTCAGAAATGCATTAGATAGTAAATTTTACATTGTCTATTGACACCAGGATAAAAGATATGCTGAGAACACTACAAAGGCAAAACAAAGTAAATATCATCACTAGTCACATAAAATGTGAGAGATTTCTGAATGACACACTGAAAGGATGCCCCGAGGCGTGAAACATTTCTGCAGACATTGTGATGTAGACCCAGCCACTGGCAAGCATCTGTCTGGCTTTTCTGCTTGTTCTTATAAACGTGACACTTTCTCTGACTATGATGTTGATTCTCAATTCAGGTTTTGCTGCTGATGATAAATCACCTAACCACCTTTCCATCCTGACAGCCCCAGGTAGGCAGTTTCACACTGCCCTTCTATCTATCTCCTCGGTGGCCTTGACTCCCAGAATATGAAACTTTGTCATTCTATTCTGCTTGAAGTTCTCAGCATATTTCTTCCCAAAGTTACACATCTTCTCCAGTTCCTGCATCCAGTGGCCAGCACAGGTTACAAAGGCTGGTGGTCTTGCTCTGATCTACAGATCAGAACAACTCTGAAAGGCCATTCTGTCTTAGCGCTCTCAGTGGCATGGATCAAGGCCCTAGTAGTTGCATGCAGGTCATGCTCTGTTCATTTTCACTGACTTACACCCTTTCAGTCCCATGAGATGCAGGTCTTCTACACTGTGGTGAGAACTTGCCTTTCACTCCTACAGTGTCAAAGGAAACTCTTGTCATAGGTTATGCTCTTATTACCTTACTTTCTCTTTAAAACTTTATTTTCCTCTCCAGGAGCCACAGCATCAACATCTGTACCTATCAGCATTGCCATGCATGATCCCTAGCATTCTGCCTGCTGTCTGCATTCTCAGGCCATCACTCTGCTCACATCCTAGCCTGTAATATCTTACCTTTAGGATGTTCTTGGTGATGCTAATGCCATTGATGAACACATCCCCGACAGTAGGAGTTCTTTCTCCAGTCAAAATTTGAAAGATAGTTGTTTTACCTGCTCCATTGAATCCAAGTAATCCAAAGCACTCCCTCTCTTGGACAGCAAGGGAAATATTTTTCACAGCCAGAATTAGTGGGTACTTAAAGTATATCTTTAAAGAAAATACATATACACACACAAAACACAATTTAGCAAAGGGTATTAATAGGTCCTATAAATATTGTGGGCAAAGTGGTCATGCCCTCAGATAGTGTCACAAGAAGGTCACAGAAGAGCTTTCGAAGGTCCTGAAGAACCATGGTGAGAGTGACGTCTGGGGCATGCTCTTCATGGGGCTTAAGGTAGTATATGAGTGCTATGGAATGCCCTTACCTTTGTTAGCTCCTTAATAAGAACTGGGGAATTCAGAAACTTTTCAGGCTGATCTAGGATTTTCCTTCTCTCATTTTCTACATCTTTATCTTCGGATTCCCCAGATAGTTCCTTGAAAATTATATCCTGTATTTTTCAAGAAATGAATTACATATGTGGATATCTTGTTAGAGACATCTGTCCTAAATGTAGTTGGTTTGTGAAATCTAAATGGGCATAATATTACACATGTCTAAGTGGATGCTTTGCGCAATTTCCAAGGGGCTTTCTAAGTATCATTTCAGTGGTCATATCCAAATAGTAACAAGTAGTTCATCACCAAAATAAAGGTGGGGAGCAGAGAAGAGGGAAAAGCTGCTCTCAAGGTAGAAGCCATGAATTTGTGCACTGTGGAATATCAGAGGACAGAGCCACCTCTCCAGCCTTTTCTTTTGTTGTTGTTTGTTTTATTTTATTTTAATTTTCTGAGAAAGTGTTTTCTGTGTAAACTGTCTGTAGGCTGTCCTGGGACTTGCTTTATACACCAGGTTGGCCTCAAACTCACATAGATCCTTCTGTCTCTGCCTCCAAAGTGTTGGGTCTAATGACTTGTGTTACCATTGCCTGGTTAGCTCAGTTGGTAGAGCATGAGACTCTTAATTTCATGGTCATTGGTTTGAGACCCTTGTTGGGCACTATTTGTAGTCAGAAGTTTCTGGCCCAGCCTAGCCCCAAGGTATGCACCAGCAGTCCCAAATAACCACACAAAGTCTTATATTAATTACAAGATATTTGGTCTATGGCTCAGGCTTATTATTTGCTAACTCTTACTCTTAAACTAATCTATAATTCTCATCCCGTTTAGCCACATGGTTTGGTATCTTTTCTTAGAACAGCATTCTCATCGCACTTCCTCTGCATCTTGCTAGCATCTGCTCCTCTGCTCTTTCACTTCCCAAAATTCTCCTAGTCTGGTTGTCCTGCCTCTACCTCCTGTCTAGCTACTTGACCAATTAGTGTTTTATCAAACCAATATTTACAATGACAAGTATTTACAGTGTATAAAAGCATAATCCCACAGCAGGCAGGAATGGTTCTCTGTATCTATTTCTGTTTCTTGTGCCTTTTCTTTGCCTCTTTTCCTCCTGTTTGTTTTGCCCTATTCTGACTTGTCTGTTTTGTTTTATTTTATTATATTACTATCCCTTAGAAGGCTGTTTGTTTTCTAATGAGAGACAGAAAAGGAGGTGAATGTGGATGGGAAGGGTGGGGGAAGGAGCTTGGAGTGGGGAGAGGGGAATCTGTAATCAAGATATATTATGTGAGAAAAAAAAATCCATTTTTTTTTTAAAAAAAACATGCATAGAAGCTATTTTATCACCTGGACCTGAGGATGAAACTCATCCAAAGAGACTGGGGAAACTGAGACACATGTTAATGGGGATGAAAGATGGCTCAGCAATTAAGAGCACTTACTGCTCTTGCAGAGGACCCAGGTTCAATTCCCAAGACCAGCATGGCGACTCACAACCACTTCTAACTCCAGTTCCAGGAAATCAAATAGTTCTACTGACATTCACACAGGCACATACATTTATATAAACAAATATAAATGAATCTTTGAGCCAGATGTGGTAAGGTATGCCTTTAATCTCACAGGACTGAGGAGGCAGAGGCAAGCTAATCTGTAAATTCAAGGTCTTATCCACATTGTGAGTTCCAGGCTAGCTGAGGCCACAGAGTGAAACACTGTCTCAATAAAGAAAATACAGTAATGCATTTTTAAAATGTGTTAGTAAATAAACTTTGAAGAACTAAAAGGGAACTAAATGGGCACTATGATGAACTCTGGTGATCTCAGTACCTGGGAGACAGAGGCAGGAGAATGTGAACTCCAGACTAGCCTGTGCTTTTTGTAGATAGTTGTATATGAATGTCTTTGAGGATGAACCCTCCATCACAACCATCATTTTGTAAAACCAGGCACAGAAGCTGTAGGATTCTGATTACTACCAAAAAGAACTAACTAGATTCTAGTCAAATCTTGCTTGGAACTGCCAGTTTCTTCAGTTGCATTACTGGACTTCTACTTCCCCACCAGGAAGCCCTGTGTCTGGAGCGGCATGTGCCTTGGCTTACTCTCTTTCATGAATACCCATCTTTTCCTGGGTGTTCTTTAGCCATCCTGACATTACCTTTATGTATTTCTCAAACTGCTTCTCTCAGTCTCTGGAATACAGTCTACTCTTTACACTAACTTTTCCTTAGCTGGGTCATGTGGAAACAGCGCTGTTATCTAGAAACATGTATTATTACTTTACATTTTGGGGACAGTGTCTAAGTTACCTAGGCTGATCTTGAACTCCCTCTGTAGTAGCTTGTCTCAGGCTCTGAGTAGCTGGAAGCATAGACCTACATTACCATATATAGTCTGAACATGTATTGCTAAATGCTCATGTTAGAATCAATGAGAGATTCAAGAGCTATGTTTTTCAGCAAACTAATAAAGGAGAAATAAAAACTAAAAGTGAGTAGAACAAAGGAAATTATAAAAATATCAAAAATGAAATGAAAGAGAAAGTTGTCCGCAATAGATAAAATTCATAAGCCAAGCCAGTTCCTTTATTATCCAATAATAGTTCAAAACGTACAGAAAGACATCCCATATCACCTAGCCCTTCAAAACGATAATCAAAATGAATGCACTTTATTGGGAGTAATACCTCATTAGGACTTTAAGGAAGGACAATTCCTGTAGACACTATTATTTTTGTCTATTAACTGAAGAAGTAATATACAGCACCTTCCTTATCGTCTAGTTTTAATGCTACTAGAGGTGTTCCCCCACCCCGCCCCGCCTCTGCTTGCTCCATGCTTAAGTACTTACCGACTTATATTTCTTGCAAACACCAAAGTAAATATACTGATTAATAAGCATTCTTAATTTCCAAAAAATGTTCTCCCAAAAGAAAATGAAGAGAAGGAAAACTAAGCCTGTGATGCTCATAGCAATTAAATACTTTCCAATCATATGATCCTTTAAAGAATAAATATTCTTCTCCATATCTGAGGATGAAGGGGAGAAAAATGGTGGTGTCACAAGTAATCTTACTATGCAACATTGACATGAATAGCTAATAAAACACCAAATAAGAAACAGGATAAAATAAGAAATTAGGCTAAACTTAGATACAGTATTCAGAGCTTGAGAAGTGATTATCCTGCTATGAAAATGTGGTTTGAGAGAAGACTGACCCTTATTAATATGTTGTATAGTAATATAGCAAAGAATATAAATATTAACGTGGGTACTGATTGACACCCAGCCCCATGGAGTCAGCCAACCTTTCCAGCACTGAGATTCCAAGCATGTGCTACCAGTCCTGGAATTTTATGTGGGTTTTGGCAGTTGAACTCAGGTCCATGATTACATGGCACTTTAGTGACTAAACTGTCTCCATAGCCTAGCAACTGAAATATATACTTACAAAAATAATTGCCAAGGGCACAGATAGTTCCTGGTACTCTGCACCCAGTGTCCTTTATTATTCACTAGGATGTTAGTATGATGCATGCTATCATGAGTGAACAGATATGAATACCATATTACTAAAGTGCCAGATCCATTCATATTTCCTAGTTTTAATGTAATGTCTCCTTTCTGTTCCATATTCCAGTCCCAGACATTTAATCCTAGCCATATCTTAGCAAATTAATAGTGTAGTCAGAAGAAGAGATAAACATTAAAGACAAATTCAGAATTTAAAAAAAAAACCTTTAAATAGTTTACAGTGTGTTTAAGAATATACTTAGGCCTGGGAGAAAACACAAAAAGGAAAAAGATGAAGTTCTTTAAAAAGAAATAAATTTAAAAATATATCTTTAAGCTACATAAAGATGGAAAATGCACAAAGAATCTGGATACTGTATGTTCCATTGTCTTTGAATTGTTTGACTGCTGAGGAAGGAGCAGGAGCCACTAAGAGACATTTGATTATAAATGCTGCTGGATTAATTCAACCTATACAATGAAGTAAGTGCCTTAACTTCAAAATTGAAGTCAAAAGATATGTTACTTTATAAAGGACATTTTCTTTTCATTTTCACATAAAATGAGAGGCTGTGGATTTATTCTGGGTTAAAGAAAATGAGGTTTGATTGAGGAAGATTCTCTGAAAATCCTCAGATGGGGACAGATGGTCCAGATGCTTCAACATTTCAGAGCATTTTTGTTGCAGTTTCCTCTGAACTCTGCATCCACAACAGCTTTAAGAGACTGGCTGAGAAGACCCAGCTTCATAGAATATTCAAAGCAGGGCTTGACCATAATCCTGAATTTTCTCAGGATCCCCATAAGATTACTAGCACTCCCAGGCAGGATTATGGATAGTGTTTGTCTACAGTGTTGGTTACCAGTTGTATAGACAATGTTGAAGAAAGAAGCTATATAAGGAGATTAGATATGGGGTACTTGTTTTAAAAAGAAAGAAGGGGAGGTGGTATGGGATATTTCTCTTGTACAATGTAAGGATTTGTTGCTGGTATTGGTTTAATAAAACACTGGTTAGTTAAGTAGCTAACCAGTTAACCAGTGTTAGGTGGGGCAACCAGACCAGGAGAATTCTGGGAAGAAGAGCAGAGGGGAAGAGGACAGTGAGATGCAGAGGTAATGAGATGAGAATGCTGCATTGAGCAAAAAGGTACCAAGTCACGTGGCTAAATATAAATAGAAATATGGGTTAACTTAAAGTATAAGAGTTAGCAAGTAATGAGCTTGATCCATAGACCAAACAGCTTGCAATTAATATAAACCTCTATAAGATTACTTGGAACCAAGCAGCTGTGGGACTGTGGGTCCAGACCTGGGCTCTAGGCTGGGCTAGAGATGTCTGACTACAAAAGTTTATCCCCATGGGAGTTCTGGTCCATGAAAGCTGTGGGAAAGGGAGATGACTCAATGGCTAATACAATTGCCATGCAAGCGTGACAACCAGAGTTTGGATCCCTACCACACATGTAAATGTCCAGAAGGCATGGCAAGGGCAAGGTGGCTACATAGACTAGCTGAATTGGTGAGCTGTGTTAAGAATGAAGCACTGCCTCATTAAATAATGTGGGGAGTGACACAGGAAGATATCCAATGGCAACCTCCGGCCTCTGCTTGCACGTTAATGTGTACACATGCACTCTCATATATGGATATACATATGCACACAACCAAGGCTGTGTAACACAGGTAAAAAGTCAGTTTTCTTAAATGAGTACAAAAAAACCTTACAAGTTTGTTGTGAAGATATAGACAGCTAATTTCCAGTAACCTTTCTTTCTGTATGGTCACATGCCTTTAAGTTGAACTTGGATTAGATTTTGATAGCACATTCACTGCCCTCATCTTCCTACATTGTGCGCCAAATCTAGGGCCATGTGCATGCCAGAAGTGCACATTGCCACCGAGTTACAGCCACAACCTTCTTTTCATTTCATGACAGTCTTGCTAAGTTGCACAAGATGACCTTGAACTTGAAACCCCTAACTCACAATCCTCCTATGTCAGTGTTCTAAGTAGTTACAGGCCTGCCTAGTGAAAACGGTTTGTGAATTAAGCAGGTTCCTCACACCATCCAGGCTTTGGACATCTGATCTTCTAAACACTTAAACAACCCCAGTACTTACTTTCTTTGCTACAATTCAGGTATTTGGGAACATTCTTTTGCTGGGTGCACTGTATTTTCCTCTCGTAAATGACAGTGTAGTCACCTATGCACTTCCCAAGGTTGTAGGTAGGAAACAGCAGCAGTGCGTTGAGCAGGTAGGTTTTGGTGGTGTTAGACATCGTGGTTGGTATTTCTAAAAGTGTCACAAGAACAAGTTATGTAAGAGGAAACGAACCACCTCCATGACAAGTCCCCCAGGAATGACAAACCAGGCTCAGGGAACTGAAGCCCAGAAGATTCTCTCTGAACAACAGTTCATCACTTGCTAATGTGCTTTGACATTGGTTACAGCTTGAGTTTGTGCTTATGATTATGAAAAAGCCTTTTTGGGGGCTAGTATTTCCTCTGTGAAAAGAATTTTAGTTTAGCAAAGTCCTTGATGCTTACAGTACATTTCCAATTATCTACCTTTTCTAAAATCTGGTTTAGTAAATTGCTCTTTTAGAAGTACAAGTTTTTATGTTTGTTGCCTCAAGGTTATCATGTGTATAAAGACATTTCCCCTCCCTCCTGCTCCCTCCCTCTTCCCTCTTTTTCTCTCTTTCTTCCTCCATTTCTTCCATCATTTTAAAAGGATGTTGCCAACGGCACAGCACCTGTTTGTTGTTTCCTAATCTATTTGTCATTGTATCTATTTCTCAAGTCCTTTCAATAACCAATGGCCCTGGGAGCAGGTCTCTGCACAATATGTTCACTTTCTACTAGGTTAATTTTTATTTCTTTTGGTTCCTAATTTTTCTTGCTGTGAATATTCTTCCCTTTGAAGTTGTATGGCTGTTAAATGTTAGCCTTCACAACATTAATAATTAGAGCTACATAGTTTTTCCAAATAGCAAAACGCTGCAGAGTGTGTCACATACTCTTCAGCTCACTAAGTAGTTTCTACTTCCTGCTACTGCTCCTTGGCTCGTGTTCAAGTTCTCAGGTGTGTGTCCCTTTCCCATTGCCTTCCACTGATGATTTGTAATGCAAGCAATATCGTAATGAGGAAGGCATTTTCCCTTATGTATTCACCTGTACAGTGCACCATCTGCTCAGCTATTCAGATATGAGACAATGTGCTCATTAATTCACACCCAGAGAATGGTTGCTCCGAAGGTACCATTTGTCAATGTCCCCACTGTCTTGTCCATCAGTTATAAGAAAAGTGTATAAAAATCTTCTTTTAAAATACTGTGTTTGTGCAGCTACTTGGAGTAGTTCTGGTAATTTTGAGTATAATGTATACCATACTATATATTATATGTATATATATACATTTGATCATATCACTATAATGGCTCCGGTTTTAGTTTTCTATATATGTGTCTTTTGTGACTACTACTGTATTTTGTGCATCTTTAGTTTCTGAAATTGTACTTTTTGTTAACGGCATGAAGCTACAACTTTGGCTTGGAGAACCCATTAAGCCAACCTTGCCATTTATCTTGTTACTTGGCTTCAGTGCTGGTGTTCTGTGCTCATAGTAACTGTCCCATTACTTCCTGTCCAGTACTTTCTACCCCTCCCCCACCCTGCCCACCCTCCGCCATGGCTTCTCCTTCTTTACTGGACACACTGTGCTCTATAACTTATACTTAAAGTGTCCCTCCAGTGGTGATGCTCATTGAGACACATCCCTTTCTGGTTCACTCTTGGGCTGTGACTGTAGCTGTGGCATTTCTTTAGCCTTAAGGTCCTGCAGTCTCACTTGCTGGGACCAGGTGAGGGAAACATTCTAAAACTAAAAATTTCTGTCTGTGAACAAGCCTGGACATTCTAATTTTTTTTTCTTTTTGAATAAAGTCTCATTTTTTAACCATGTATTCCCTTATTCAAATTCCCTTTCTCCTCCTGATCCCTCCTCGTCACTCTCTCTTCTCCCCATCCCCTCATCCCCTTCCCAAGAAAGGGCAAGAGGTCCCAAGGTGAGTTAGTTCAGCATCCACTCCAGGCAAGTGCAATTTCCTCACCCCAACATCAAGACTGGGTCAGGTGTTCCTCTGAAGGGAATGGGCTCCAAGGTGCTGGTCCAAGGTACTTCAGATCCCAAGCTGTTCAGTGGTTGTGGTTTGCAGCTTGGACATGCTTTGCTTTTTGTTTAAAGTCCACTAATGAGTGAGTGCACCCCCTGCTTATCTTTCTGGGTTTGTGATACCTCACTCAGGAGAATATTCTCCAAATCTATCTATTTGCCTGGGAATTTTAGGATATCATTTTTCCTTACTGCTGAGTAGTACTCCATTATGTAGATGTATCACAGTTTGTTAATCCATTCTTCAGTTGAGGGGCATTAGGTTGATGGCTTAGTGGTTGAGAGCACTGACATTCTAAAAATTTCAAACACTAATTCTTTGTCTTCTACAATTTCTTTCTAAATTTATTTGAATATATATTAGAAGCTCCCTATCCTCCAATGATTTTAAAATTTCATGGTTTGTTGTTTCTATGTCATAGGACAGCTTAAGTATATTTCTTTTCAGTTAATCTTTAATCTACTACTCACTTTAACTATGGTTGCTATCTTTAAACTTTAATCTGTAGGAGCTGTTTTAGCTTTATTTTTAATTGACATTAATAATTGTGTATATTTATGGAATAACATATGATGTTATAATATAGATGTATATACTGTGGAATGATCAAACAAGAATAGTTAGCATACCCATCACATCAAATATTTTCATTTGTGGTGGGACTATCTTAAATAATCTAATAAAATAAATTTAAAAATTCATATTATTATGAAGAATAATCATCTTAATGTGCAATATAACGCTAGAGTGGATTCTTACTGTATGCTTGAGTTTGATTATTTTTATTTAAAAGTTTGTTTGTAAATAAATTCCAAATCTATTTGTTTTGATTATTAGATTATTAGTTTACACTCTGAGACTCTGCTATATGTGCATTTTAATGTATACACTATATATTTAAGTTTGGATTATATTTAGGTTTGGCTCTGATAGTACAATATCTTCTTTGGGGGATGGAAATTTGGCTCAGTCGTTAAGAGCACCGGCTAATCTTGGAGAAGACCTGAGTTCTAAAAGTTTAGTAACTGTGTAAGGAGCAAAAAAGCAAAATACATTAGCAGTTTGTTTTAAATTATTTCAGCTGACTATGGTCCCAGATGAATAATAAAAACATATACAAATTCCCTGAGTTCAGTTCCCAGCACCCACACAGTGACTTAAACCACTTGTATCTCCAGTCCTCAGAGACATCTATATGCACATAGTATACACAAAGACAAGCAGGCACATATGCACAAAAATAAAAATAAATGTTTCAAATTCAATATAAATAAGATTTCAAAATTTTCATTTGTTTTATTTTTTGTTAGAACAAAATGTAATGCAAGTACTGACCAATTCTTAAGGAAAACATTTATTTCTGTATCTATTCAGGTCAAATAGTTCCAAGTTTTCTGAAATTTGTGTAAAAGATCCCTGTAGTTACCAGCCATATGGGGTTTGACAAAAATGCCAAAAGTACACAGTGAAGAAAAAACCCACAGCATTATCATCAGTACCAGAAAAATGGATGTCTATCTGTAGAAAAATGAAGCTAAATATGTACCTTTCGCCCTGAATCAAAATCAATTCCAAAGTTCAAAGATTTCGTTATATACCCCGAACTCTGAAATTACTACAGAATCAATAAATCTAAACTATAGAGAGGAGGACAAAGGGAGGTTCTTTAAAGACCTGAAGCTCAAGAGGTCTCAAAGTGGATCAGCTCAGCATCCATTCCAGACAAGTCTGATTTCCTCATCCTAATATCAGGACTGGGTTAGGTGTTCCTCTGGAGGGGATGGGCTCCAAGGTGCCAGTCCATGCACAGAAACATGGTCTGAACCCTCCCCTTGAGAGTCCACATATTGCCTATGTCAGTGGACAGCTGCTTATCCTTGGATGGCCTAGTTCCTTTTCCTGATGTTTCCCCAGTGGCCCTTTCTGGGGAGGGGGTGGGGGATGGGGAGGAGGGAGGCTGAAGGCTAACTGGGAGGGGTCAGGAGGGGGAAGGGAGTTGGAACAAGGGAATACATGGATAAAAAAGACTTTATTCTATAAAAATGAATTTTAAAAATGAAAAATTCTAAAAAAATGTGAGTGTGTATATGTGTGTGTGTGTGTGTGTGTGTGTGTGTGTGTATGTATGTATATGGCCTGAAGCTTAGGTTGGGTCTCATCCTTTTAATATAAGGATTCTAAGTAGCATGATCATAAAAACTCAAGAAAGGTTATTGAGATACATCTAATACAGATGGATCCCAAAACCCTACAACTGTCTACCACTATTCATCTCTTTGGGCCCATTACTGCTACTGATTTATGTGTTGCCATCTCTGGGGAAGGGGATATATTGTGAAGTGCTCACACTTACTGGCTACTATTGCAGTATCTATCAAGATACTGAAAAAACCAGAGACATGATTGAACATGATAAGTCTGATGAAGGCAGAGGTGCTTTGAGAAAACAAGAAGCTCATCAGGTATGTGAGAGGAATGGCAGACCACCCGAACAGTGTGAGGATCAGCATTGTTTCCAGAATGTGGTGGTCCGAGACATAAATATTAATATTGTAGTATTTGAACACAACCTGAAACAGAGCAGGCAGAGACAAAAGTGAGGCTAGGATCTCTCTCTCTCTCTCTCTCTCTCTCTCTCTCTCTCTCTCTCTCTCTCTCTCTCTCTCTCACACACACACACACACACACACACACACACACACCCTAAGCCACAACACTCAAAAATTTACCAAGACTTCATTTTCTAATTCTGTGGAATAAATAGAACCCACAGCTTATGAGCGTGAGTTCAGATTGGGTTCACTAGAAGACATTTCAGCCAGCAGAATCATAACCATGGTTGTTTCTTACTTAGCTTTGATTCATACTCAGAACCAGAAGACTCTCAACTAATGGCAGCTCTCAACTTTCCCAGAAAATACATGATTTCTCCAAATGTTTTCCTTATATTCCATCAGTTGCCTCTCATTGAAATCCCTTGCTTTTAATTTAGGCTTTATAGGTCTAGCCTACTTCACAACTCATGCCAGAACCTCCTACATAGTTACTTATATAATTCATATGGAAAACCAGATAAAGAAGCATAAATTTAGAGAGACCTAAATTAAAATCTTGTTTGACTGAATCTTTTCCAAAGTCCTGGAAACCACCATTCCATACTCTGATTCTCTGCATTTGGCTGTTTTGTAAAGTAGAATCACACAGTACTTGTCTTTGGGTGGTTGCTGTATTTTGTATAAATATCCTCTGCCTCATCTACAGTCACAACAAAATGGGAGGAATAACTTCTAAGGCTAACTGATGCTGTGTTGCTCTTTCTCTATACATCTTCTGGTGGTCATAAGGTCTCCTCTATGTTTTTACTGTTGTGATCAGGATATAGTAAAAGCAGAAAGATGTTGTATCTTTGAGATTCTGGTTCCACCACTTACATCCATGACTGGGATGTTTAATTATAGAGTGGTACATACCATTGAATACTTTGAGGGATCCTGCCATGTTGTTCCTGGCAACATTTATCTTTCTGATTCCCACCAACAGGTGGAAAAGTTGCCAATTTTTCCAAAACTACTTACTTTTTGTAGGTTTTTTTTTTTAAAAAAAAATAATAGACATCCTAACAAATATCTGACAAAAGATTTAAGATAAATTGACAAAGACTGAAAACCAGGAAATGTGTCAATAGCGTAGTTCAGAATACTAGGAGACAAGATCTTACACAGCTGGGTAGTATGAAGTATTAAACACAGTAAGAAGCTTTCTACTTTGAGCAGTTTTAACTCAGAAAAAGCTTAAAAGGAAACACTGGGAAATTAGTCCCTGAGATACTCTTGTACTATGGCAAAGGAATGTTACTTTATTATAATAAAGCATTTTGAAGTTATTTTCTTAGTCTACTCTAAGACTTTTAGATTATTTATTTATTTAGACAGGGTCTCATGTAGCCCATGCTGACCTTGAACTAGGTATATAGCTGAGGATGACCTTGAACTCCTAACCTTCATGTCTCGACATCCCAAATGCTGAGATTCCAGATACTCATCACCATTCCCAGTGCTGAAATGTGCTTTTGAAGATAATGAACAAAGATTGTTTATTGGCATAGCTATGTTTATGAAAACATCATTTATTTGTGGAGCGGAAGAAAAATAAACTCTCACAAACACTATCTGTCACTCACCAGTAGTAGGCAGCAAGAAATGAGGAAGACGATGAGATCAAACAGAAGAGCAGAAAGCCAGTACGCAAAGACAGAGACCCCACTCAGAAGCTGCATGTGCTTGGCCTTGGTGGTTCTCTCCAACACAGTCAAAAGGCAAAAGCCACTGACCAAAAGAGCCATGCCCAGCTGAATTTTTAAGGCAACCACCTTTCCCTCTGCACTCCTATAGAAAGACCAACAACAACAGAGCCATCGGAAAACGCAGATTTCCATCAGTGGCTATTTTTATCACAAAATTATAATTGGATAGGGTGGTAAGAATACATTTCAAGTGCAAAAGTAAAAACACAAAACAAAACATACCCCAGACTTTCCTCAGCCTGGAGACTTGGCTGAGGTTTATTGGAGACCGTTATAGAAGCATCAGCACCAGAAAGTGACATGAAAAGAATGTTGTCTAAAACTGCCAGGGATAGAGCTGGTGAATGGTAAGCTTCATTGTTGAATAGAACAGTAAGCTCTGTTCTATTTGCAACCACCTTCATGGAAAGTGCAATAATACATAAATGAATGCATTCTTCATTTCCCTCTAAGTATTTGAGTAGGTCACCTAGGGCAAAGACACAGTACTGGTCATCCAGTCTAACATACAGATCACACTAATGTATGGCATCCAAGAACAAATAACTGTCTTTTATCATGTTAAATTTTGTTGAGATAATTGCTATTATCCTTGGGATTTTATTCCATCATTAAATTCCAGGATTTTTCATTGTATTTATCATAAGCCAAACTACAATTTGCTGAGAAAAGACAGTCTGATTAGTCATTCAGATCACCTACTTGTCTTTAACAGATTGGTAAAAAATTTCTCTCACATCACAGAGGTCACAAAACTCTTCTCTGATAAATTGGAAGAATTAGGTGAACTATTTCTAAAATCACCCTTTGAGAATACAGCAGGGCTAAAAAGCAACATTTTTGGTCAAGACCCTGAGAAGAATAAGAACATTGAAGGAAGCCCAACATTCCATTCCCTTCTGAGTGGTTGGAAAGCCCCATAAGTCTCCAGTATTTCAATGCAGTTTAAGAACATTATGCTCTGCACAGTAATGTGGGGGATGCAGATTAAGCATGATGCAGATAAATGTCATCCAGCCTCAAAGAAGTTTCACACAGCCCCACAGTGGGGTTGGATGATGTTCACCCACATGAGTTTCAGCTTGCAGATCATTTCACTGTATCTATTGATCACAACACTGATCTATTCTGGAAATACCCTGATGGGCACACTTGAAAATGTGTTTTACCAGCTGTGGTTGAATAGCAATCAAACTGACATCAGATTCACCATGAGATGTGTGTAGACTTGTTCATAATAGCACTTCATTATCCTTATTATTTTCAAACTATTTTTTCTATTTCCCAATCTACTTCTTAATCCATTTATTTACAAGCTAGAATTACCTTAACATCCAAGAAATAAAAACATAATATATAAAGAATTATGCACCCTGAGAAATAGAATCTATCTTAATAATATAAGACTGACTCAATATGTAAAAGCAAATGCTATACATTCAGATGACCAAAATTACATACTCAAGTAAGTCAATGAAAAAAAATGTTTAAGGTACAGGGGAGCTGGGTCCCTTACATATTGCTATTGGAAAAGTAAAACTGCAGTGTACTATGAAAAGCAGCGAATTCTCATAGATTATACATGTAATTATTATATGAGAAAGAAATGAAGACACACATTCATGTAATAGCATCTTTACTTATAGCTGTTCTTACTAGAAGAACTTTGATGTCTTTCAATGACTGAATGGTTAAATAAACTGTGGTATGCTCATGTAAAAGAACAGTAGTTAGACATTAAAGAGAAAAATGTTAGATACACACAATTATCCGAAGATCACACTAAGGGAAAATGTCCATCCCCAAATGTTATACACTGTGATTCTATTTTTAATCACTCTTGTAGTGATCAATCTACAGGAATAGAATAGAGACTAGTAGTTTCCAGGAATAAGGGCAGAACGAGACAGGAAGTTAGTGTGGTACTAAGGGTAACAGGAAAAAAAATGTGTGGTAGAAATGTTCTTTATGTTAATTGTATTTCAATAGCCTGATTCCATTCTCATATTGTAGCTTTGTTACTCATTACCATCAATGCACAAGACCACTCAATATTTTACAAATCTATATAAACCACAAAATAAAGTAAAACAATACAGCTAAATGGTACTTATTCTCTCTTCCACATATAAAGGAGAATTAAATCTATGCAATCTACTTAAGATGTATCTTTTGAACATTTTCCCTTTCCCCTAGTCCTGTTATTCTTGTTCCCTTGCCTTGGCTGCCACTGTAACACCACAGCTGATTGGACGGTAGTCTCTTTTCCAGTGTTTTCCCCACATCGCCTATGAGAAGATTATGTTGATCTGTATGCTTGTTATGTGACAGGAACTGAGTTAGGAGCAAGAGATTCAGGGGAGGTTCTCACCTCCCCATAATTCCTGTTGAGAGTCAGATGAATAATGCACAGTTGTTATTTGGTATGGTGAAGCCCACAAATTAGTCATGCTTCTAAATGAATGAAGGGGAGGCATTTTTGTTCTATCTAAGAAGGCTTGCAGTGCTTTTTGAATTACTAAGGTGTTAGAATACCCCTCCAGAGCTCACACTCACTTAAGTTATAATGCATCTGAAAAAATTTACAGTGTTGCATCATTCTCAGAATTGACAGGAAATGAGTCTCAGTTCAAGCTATGGGTTACTTATTGGATTTTTTGTAACTGAGCAGCAAAGCTCCAGAGATTTTCAAATCAACACAGGATATTGCCAATGCCTTTTGTCACCCACCATAAGGTCACAATAAGACCATATCATTGAAGATGCTATACATTTGGCTATTAATTAATCCCTGATGGACCAGGAAATCTCCTCTCTGTTGGCTAGCCTTCATAGTGGTGAAAGATGCTATAGAGACTGCTGGGGAAAAAAATACATCAACAGTCTAACCTAACACTGTCAGCATGCTACAAACTGACCTATCATGCAAGCTATAACCACACATTGGTACAATAGAGTTATGATTGTCATGGGGTAACTAATCACTTCATGATTGGATTTGGGATCTGCTCCACAGGAGTAGGAGTCATAGCCCTAGGTTAAAACTTGATTTTTTTTTTATATTTTGCAAAATAGTCATACTGTCAAATTAATGTCTAAATTTTCCCCCCTCAGCCTCCAGGTAGATGAAGTTAGAAGACTAGGTCAGGTCTAGTTCATCTACCATTGTGAAGGAAAAGATCGGGAACAATTTATTTTAATCAGCCAATGTATTATTTGCAAGTTGTTCCCCTGGGATTTTGTTTCCAAAGAACAAGGAATATTTTTAAACACCTTTTTTCATCCTTTAAAACAAAACCTGAAGAAGACAAAGAGAAGAAAAACAAAATGGTTTTCTTATCCTGAAGGTTATAGGTCACCCAAAGGAACAGAATACACCAGGTAAAGAAGAAGATGCTACTGGTCTGGAAAGAAGTGATTACATTTGAAAGAGAACATAATGAAGGCAGATCAGGTAAATCCAAATCTGCAGTTTCCATCTAATCTGGGGTAAAATATTTCACTTCTTTAATGTCAGTAAAGCTTATTTGTAAAAGTAGTTAAAATATCTACTGAATATGGTGATTGCTCAAATTAAATAACAAGTATTTAGCAAAGCAAACATGAAGTCTATTGCTCTGTTTTCAGTAGCCTCCTCACAAAGTCTTCAGGATTCTTATTTTAGGTATATTAATAAGTTTTCTGCTCCCCCCACTCCCAGTAGGTTTTTCTGCCGACACAGTAGGCCAGATCGAGCTGAAGTGAAAGGTACAACAGGTGTATTGAACAAAGCAACTCCCAGATGGTTCACTGGTGTCAAAGGAGGCCAGAGAAGTCGCACCCACAACTAAAGCAGGGGTGTTGTACAGGCTGTAGGAAAGGGGTGATGCTGTATCTGCCACAAGCTGGGGTTGCACCCAAGTCTGGTCAAAAGCTAAGCACTGAGGAGAGGTCACCTGGTGGCATTAGAGAAGTTGCAATAATCACCAAGAATGTAGACTGGGCTCTTGGTGCCTTTCCTTTGTGTGGAGACTCTCTGGGTGGGCGGGGTTTGGAGAGAGAAAGAAACAGAAATGAGTCTTCTTGGACTGTGCAGGGGTGAGTTTGAGGCTCCAACCAACAGTTATCACTACAAAAAAAATTGAAGTTCAGGACTAGAGGCCACAATTCCATGCTGTATTTTATTGTGCTGTGCCCAAAAAGTAAAACTATGCCTTATTTCATAAAACTTGTACTTGGGCACCTCCTTTTATCTTTCTATCTATCTGTCTGTCTGTCTGCCTGTCTGTCTAGCATTTATCTATTTATTGTTCTTTTTTTTTTTTTTTTTTTTTTTTTTTTTTTTTTTTTTTTTTTTTTTTTTTTTTTTTTTTTTTTTTTTTTTTTTTTTTTAAAAAAAAAACTTTATTTATTTATTTGCCTTGGTGTTTTGCCTGGAACTGGAACTACAGACAGTTGTTAACTGCCATGTGGGTGCTGGGAATCGAACCCGGGTCCTCTGGAAGAGCAGACGGTGCTCTTAACCGCTGAGCCATCTCTCCAGCCCCCTATTTATTGTTCTTAACTAGAAAGAAACAGAAAATTCTTAAGGTCAAAGTGCAACCAATACCAATAAACTTTTGAGACCAATAGTTTTAATAAGGACACTGCTGTTGCTTAATTGTCTCTGTGGTATAATGAGTGTCAGGAAAAGAATGGAGCAAGTTAACATGTTATGGTTATGTGCTTCCTTTGGAAGAGGCCCAGGGAAATCATTGAAAAGACAGCTTTCTGTTTTGTTCTAAGTTAGCCTTACCTTGTACCTCCTTAAGCGTGTGGCTGCCGGGCTTTAGCATATTCTCAAGGTGCGTTAAGAGACTTGTCGTCAGATTAGATTTCCCAGAAACAGAAAAGGGCACAATGGTTTCACCATATTCATCCAAATTCATTTGTCGTGTCTCCTCATCTTTATATCTAAGGTCATGAGACTTCAGGAGAAAGAGACTGGAGATGACAAGTCCTAGCACCTGTACCAAAAGCACCCTCCAGTTCCGCCAATTGTACATCAGCCTCTTTAAGAACATGGCATGGAACTGTTGACAGTACAGGGAGCACTAAGCAAAGAAGAGAGAAACAGCATTACTGCAACCCTGGGACCTCGATATGTCATTAACACTAAAATCATTAACATCCAAGTTCTGAAATCTTGTGGTACAAAAGCTTTATGGCATAAATACATACAATTTAAGCACACACAGCTTATGTAAATAATTAAGTTCTTAGAGGAGACCCCAAACATATGATGTGGCATCCAATAATAGCATCATTCATCTGCTAGTCTAAGGCAAGAAACAACACACCACAGCCTTTTTTTTTTTAATGGAGAAATTCACCATGTGCATTTATTAGGATATTAGGATCTTTTCTTTAAACATACCCACCACTGTTCCTCTTTTCTCCTGTCTTCTCAGTCCTCCCCAACTTCCTCTTAGTCCATTCCCTCATTCATTCCTCATAGAGGGTAAGGACTCCCAGGGTGAGGTAATACAGTCTGGCATATCCAGGTGAGGTCAGACTAAGCCCCTCACCCCAGTATCAAGGCTGAGCAAGGTGTCTCTCTGTAGGACATGGGCTTCAAGAAGCCAGTTCATGCACCAGGAATAAATTCTGGTCCTGCTGCCAGAGGCCTCACAAACTGCCCATTTGACTGTCATCCACATTCAGAGGGCCTAGTTCAGTCCTATGCAGGCTCCCCAGTTGTCAGTTCAGAGTCAGTGAGCTCCCAATAGCTCAGGTCAGCTGTCTCTGTGGGCCTCCTTATCATAATCCTGACCCCTTTTGTTCATATAATCTCTCCTCCATCTCTTCAGCTGGACTAGGGGCTAAACCCAGTACTTAGTTATGTATCTCTGTATCTCCTTTCATCAGTTGCTGGATGAAGGTTCTATAATGACAATTAGGATGGTTATTCATTTGATTGTGTAAGGGAAGGCCAGTTTAGGCACCCTTTCCACTATTACTTGGAGTCTCATCTAGGGTCATCTTTGTGGGATCCTGGATGTTTTCCTGGCAGCAAGTTTCTCTTTAACCCCATAATGGATCCCTCTATCAAGATATCTATTTCATTGATCTCCTTCCTTATCACTCCCCAAATTTAACCATCGCATTCCCTCATTTTTCTGATCCCTTCCCTTTGCTTCCTCCCACTGCTGGTCCAAATTTACTCAGGAGATTTTTTTCTTTTGTGTTGTTGAACTCTAGCTTTAGGCCATGGTGGCCTGATGGAATATAAGGTTTATTCCTATTCTTTGTATCTGTTCATATTTGCTTTATGACAGAATATGTGGTCAATTTTAGAGAAGGTTCCATGGGGTGCTAAGAAGGGGGTATATTCTTTGGTGTTTGGTAAAATGTTCTGTATATACCTGTTAAGTCCATTTGAATCATAATATCTGTTATTAATTATCTGTTATTTCTCTGTTAAGTTTTTTCTTGTGCAATTATAGTTGAGTGACAGGGACAGAGACCATGTGGTCTCTGGAACCCTCAACATTTGTTGTCTCTTTACATTGAATTATCTGATGTCTTACACAGCAAATTATATAAAGTGCTTATGTTTAATGTATATAATACTAAAAATGGCAAGAGGATGATTTTTTCCTGACTCTTGGTAACCACTATGACCAGGATGCCTTATAAATGCTAGAACAAGGAAAGACATGCTTAGCATCCCAGACATGCTTTCTATGATGGGGTCCTCAGTGATTTGGAAACAATATTATACACAGAAACTACTTCTGTTGAAAGACTTAGAACGCATTCCTATCTGATAAATCAGGCTCCCTAGTATGCTTATGCCAACTTGAAGAAGCAGATTAGTTTCTGGGTTTTTAATTTGGGAAAAGATTAAGAAAACAAGAGAAGTTAAGAAAAATGCTAATGGCATTAACCAGCTAATATGTTTTTCTGGAGTCCTCTGTGTGAAACATTGACTAAGCTGGGGTCCCAACTGCTCCAACCACATCACTTCTGCAGTGGCCGAGAACTCTACATTCTTTTGGTTCATGTATTTATACAAAACAAAAATTTTGAATCTTAACTCTTGCTTCAGATACCTGTTTTTCTTAGCAAAGGTTCTTACCCCAGTGTTAAACGCAATGGCCAGGTCTTCACTCTGGGTGGGAAAGCCTCCTCTCACGCTGCTTGGCACACCCTTAGTTTTGTTATCCTTGCTTCCTGCTGAGGGAGACTGAGGAGCTTGGGTATCTGATTTTGAATCTTCCATGTGACTGACTCTATATTAAAAACAAAGCTTGTCATTTCAACTTAGCTCACAATCCCTTGCTTGAAGAATGTGAGTTGCAACTCCTGACTCCAAAGGCCCCGAGGGTTATTGTTTAATGGCAACCCAATAAATAAGAGTGATATTAGTTCCCAAGTACCAGCATACCTCCAGTCCTTGTCACACTTAAATTTCTACAGTGTGCAATCCAGGTTTGTCAAGAGTTTGTCCCTCTGAAGATTTCCCTTTTCTTATATACACTTACTAACCTAAAGAAGACTTCGTCCATGGTAGTGATAGAGACACCAAAACTAGAAATGCCAAGATTCCCTTGATTCTCTTCTAGAGCAGTAAAGAGAGCTTCAAACCTACAAGTAAGAGAAGATAGGCTGGGACTAAAGGAGATGCTTTTCATCCTTACTTTTTTTTATTAGAAAGTGGTAGCCCCTCACCAACACTTCAAAGTTTATTATGAAGTCACACTTCTGATCTGTCAATTCAGTAAGGGGAGACAGACAGAAAAAGAGAGACTACAAATTGCTATAGTAGATTGCTTCCCATGACATCTTATTCTTGGATACATATCATTTTGCTTTTCTAATAAAACTACTAAAATGATCTCCGAGGAGGTTGACAGTTGATGGCTGATAGGCAAAGGACAGTCGCTGTTCTCTGGAGGTGTGACCACTGTAAGGGTGCCCATGAGTCACATGTCCACTGCCTATGCCTGATGGATTTTTGTCATCTTCGCTCCAAGAGCCACCATTTATACAGTCCTAGTTATTTTTTCATTATGTTTTTGAGACAATGTCTCTCTTTATGACTCATGTTGGCTACACACTCATAATCCTGTTTCAGGTTTCATGTCTCATTCTAGACTTTTAAGGATATTATTATTGGGAGTGGTGGGATCTGTAAGAGTGGCCTGAGACTGAATTTATAGCCTTGCACATGCTAGCAGAGTGCCTTACCACTACCCTTTCATAATCTGAGTACTTTTCTTCACTCCATAGACTAGTCATCACATTGACTCTATTTACAACAAAGTATCATCAGCTAACCCCAGGAAGCTGTAATGATTAGGTGGCATCTGTCATTTTTCAGTGACAGTGGCAGCTGTGACGGAAAGTTTGTTTCTTTAAATAAACTATTTGCTAAGCCAGAAGAAACAAGGAAAAACTAATTACTTCTGACTATTTAAAAAACAACTAGTTAGCATTCTCTGGATCCATACCTGTGAGTATATTCTTGGGGTAGAACAAAAGATAGCTCATTTTCAACATTAGTCTTCAGAGAAGCTTTTGGTGCATAGGAATGGATCAGCTTGGAGATTTCATCAGTGTCGCAGTGAGGTTCCTTCACCATGACGATGTGGTACCCAACACCTGAGAGAACACATGTGGAAGGCCAAAATGAATGCTTTTGTACTTCTCACATCCCATGAGGCCATACCTGACTTTCTGTGGTTTGGGTAAGCTAGAAGAAGATACAGCATGCCACAAGTTATTTGACTACAACTCTAAGAAGCACAGCATTGTATAATATAATAATGATGATATAATTATAAATAGGTCAATAAGGGGGATTAATAATGATCTAGATTATAAAATCAGATACAGCATAGATAACATTAAAAGCTTCCTGACTTTTTTCTACTGATGCTGAAATTAGAGAAACCAAGGTTGTATTTATTAAACGGATAATTCCTAGGTCCATGTTATAGGCCAGAAACTGCATAAATTGAATAAAATGTATTTCCTTCAAAGATGTTTGCATCAGAGAAATCGTCACACAGTCCTCTGTGTTTAGTGTTATCATTCCATTCCCACCACCCTGCATGTTCTCCCTCTTCTCTTCTCCATCTTTCATCTTGGTCCCTCTCTTTCTTCTCCTCCTTCACTGCTCTTTCTAAAGCTAGGTGGGAAATCCCTCCATGGAACGCTAGGGTGTGTGCTCCTAGCAGTGATATTCTGGTGCCCTAGGCTTGGACAGCAGATCTAAGGGAGGTCTCTTTGGGGTATTTGGGCCCCTTACCTGACAAGAGTCCTTTGAGAAAGGGGAAGAGAAGAAGGGGAGAGAGAGTGCAAGAGAGCAAGGGAGCAGCAGAGTACTGAAAAAATTAGAGCGGGGTGTGTGTGTGTGAGGGGGGTTGGAAGTCAAAGAGGATATGCCAGAGTCAGAAGGCCTGTGATTGGACCACAGCCTAAAGGGAGCACCATCTTCCTATATTAGATCTCAAGCTCTCTTAACAGTAACATTCTGTTTCCTTCCTAAAACATTTGAAGACAGTAGTGAGCATCATCCTATCGAAGCTGTAACACATTGCAGGATTGCCAAATACAGATTCTACTGGCTTTATCATTCCTAAATGTGGCCTGAAAGATAAGGTTATATGCTTCTATGAGACAAATATCACACACTTTAGTTTCTATTGTCATTTTGTTCTTAAGAACTATAAACTATGCTAGTAAATAAGCAAGTACATTACAATAAACACACTATTATATATTATATAAAGTTAGAATCAGAGATTTGCCTAGACATAGAAATTATGTCAGAGACCAGCTTTGGATGAAGGCAGGGGCTGAAGATGGGTGGATGAAAGTGGGGCAATGGAAGGAATCAGACATGGGGCACTTAGTTTCATTTTAGGCGAGACTGGCAGAGAGGAAGCACATTTCTGTATGGCTTCTCCTACTCTGACAACTTGTATTCCTCACAGGCTTTATTTATATACAAAATCATTTCCTCTTGCACATCTTTTTGTCATCATTGATAAACAAAGCTATCTTTCCCAATCATTTTCCTCAAGTTTTGACATCAGTGATAAACACAGTTATTATTTTTAGTCATAAACCCCATAACCCAATTTTTAAGAATCTTGAGGCATATGAAGCCTGTTCTGAGGTTACTTCAAGGATGCTAGACCAAAACAAAATTTCCAAGCCAGCCTGGGCATATTGCCATGTCCCAAGGTGTGTATTATTAACTCTAATGGTCAAAGTGCCCAGGAAAAAATCCTCAGACCAAAGCTACTGCAGTTATTATTCAAATTCTGGCATAATACAATGCTCACATTTATAACTTTATAAAATGTGTTTATAAATCTAGACCTGGTATATTCTGTTGTTCCTTGGTCATATGTCACCATAGTGGCTCTGCCTGGGCTTACTTTTCTAAGAAAGGGAGATCCAGACATCTCATTCTTTTATTATCTTTCCACTCCATACTTTGCTCACTAATATAAGTAGGGTTGAGGTAACTTCAGCTAATCTAACTTTGTTGTTGTATATGCCATGTAATTGTCTGAGTGTATAGTGGGAAGGGGCTTGCAATCTGAATGATGACCAATTTCTATAGCCCACAAAATCTTGTTGACCTTTTTGACTTTACTTTGTTTTGAATATCTTGTTTCTGAGTGAGTATGGGGACAGATGTTTCAAGAATGTCTCATAGCTTCATAAAGAGACCTTTGGCTTCTTTGTGTGTCACAGCCTGTCAAGTATATAAAGAGATCTCCCTAGAAGCAGGCATGTGTGTGGGAGAGGAGTAGTATGTTCAGGACTGTCCTGGAGAAGCTTAGAAGTAGCATTTCTGGGAGAAGGCATAAATGATTCATAAAAAATTTTCCATCCATCCAAGATCTTCAAATTGTACAAACATTAAAAGTCTCCCGAGTATGCAACAGGTGGAGATGAAAGCAAAAGGTGGTATAGCAGCCATCTTGTGGCTCAGCTTTGCTGGGTCTTTGTCAAGCAACTGTGCTGGCTTTATGACTTCTGCTGTCCCCATTAGATACAGATATGACAAAATTACAGAAGAAAGACTGTAATATACCACAGTAAGTTATGTTAACCAATCTACTAGAAATAGAAAATCAAGGTGTTCAGTCAATCAGACATTTTTCAGACTGATGAAAATTATAAAAAGCAAGCCATTGAAAACAGCAGAAAAGCACAGACAAAGGAGTCACTTTACAGTCTCAACAGCAGAGCAGAAAGAAGAAAAAAATCAATAGCCCTGAAAAAAAATTACTAATAGTGATCCAAATGGAAATGCAAAAGGTGAAGTGTATGAAAAAAGAATGAGCCAGGTGGTGGTGGTATATGCCTTTAATCCCAGCACTTGGGAGGCAGAGGCAAGTGGACCTCAGTGAGTCTGAGGCCAACCTGCTCTACAGATCAAGTTCCAGGACAGGCTCCAAAACAGAGTTACTATACTCCCTAACCCTAACCAAAAAACAAACAAACAAATCCCAGACAATACCACAAGTGGAAAATTACAGTTATCATAAAATAGAAAATAATTAGAGAATTTAACATGTCATTATAAAATTTCATCTTAAAAATATCTCAAACAAAAATTACATATTCATTGAAAATACTCATAAAAAATGAAGATGAGTTCAGCTCATGGCCCTGATGTTGTCAATATGTTCTAACAGAATTTCCACCATGAACATTGGAAAGAAATAGGCAAATGTAAAAGCAGGACTTCAGCTGGTAGACAAGAGGTAGTTGAGGGCATCTGTGCCTGTGTGATAAAGATGAGATGAGATGTGCAATCATGCCACTTTGGCTTGGAGGTGCGAAAGACGGAATACCAACAGCTTCTGGTGCCACATCTGAATCAAGAAGACAGACATCAAAGTAAGGGAAACCTAAGAACACAGATACAGGTTGCAAAGATGATCTGAGCACAGAACTGTGCAGCAAAATAACACTGAAACTAGAACTAGACAGATGGCTTAGTGGGTAAGGGCACTTTCTGTGCATGTGTGAGAACCTCAGTTTGAATCATTACCACCAACATAAACATCCAGCATGGCAAGCATGCCTCTAACACCAGAGTTGAAGGGTAAAGACAGGCAGATCCTGGGAGATCATTAAATGGATTCTGGTTCAATGAGAGGTCCTGTCTCAGGGGAATAAAGTAGTGAACAATAGATAAAGACACCCAATGTCTTTCTCTGGTCTCTTACATATGAACACACAAGCATGCACACCAGCACACACAAAACACACGTAACACAATAAAGTTAAAAGAAGAAACCGCATAAGGATGTCTGCATTAGTATTTGCTGAGTGACAGGCTATATAAACACCAAGAAGAACTAACTCTATGTGATTGATTTGCCTTTTATCCCTTTTTCCCCTCACAAAAGACTAGAGCTCACATTGTTAAACCAAAGTGGAGAATCAGTGATGACCAGCCAGGAAATCCAATGAAGACTCCATGGAATCATACTTTTGTAATAGAACTGAAATGTACTTAGTGTACATTCAGTATGGTACCCTAGACCCACATTAGAAAAGGTAAAAGGCAGGTCTCAATAATGAACAAAATGTTCCAACTGGATGTTGGAAGAAAGCCTAAAGCTCTTGAAAGACATCTCCTCAACAAAAGTTTACATATTCAAAACAACACATAAGCTTTAGCAACCAGTCAAAAGGTTCTGGATATTCTAAGCAGTGTGAAATAATGTTTAGCCAGGGGGAAAAAAACAAATAGAAGTGAAGCCAGAAACTAAGACATCCCAGGCAAGTAAAATCTGAGAGTTCCCAAGCATTAGACATGTCTAGAGAGAAATGTCCCAGGTCTCCACATTGAATTAAGGGAAGCTTGACAAAAAGCAGAAATGAGAAACACTGTAACAGAGCAGACTCCCCATTCTTCTGTGATCACCGGACCATCCTCAGAACAGAACACTATAGATTTTAAAAAGATAAAGTCTAGACAAAACCAGGATGAAGTTATAAATCATTAAGAGAAAAAGGCTGGGAACTTCAGAATTGTGTGGGAATTAAATGGCCTACACTTAAAGAGCCAATGAGTTACACCAACAAAAAAAAAATCACCAGAGAAATCTGAAAGTTATCTATACCCCCCTCCCCGGTTTCTATTTCTATATCTTTGTATCTAGCCATAATATCACTGATGGACACTTACATTACAACGTATTTATCTAGAAATCATGTTAGAGAAATGAGTATCAATATTGGAAAATACAATAGATACAGAAGTGGCAGGTAATTTTGAAGAAAATAGAGCCACCATTCAAAAGACTTACAGCTGAATGTTAGTTAAATACAGCATAGGGATCACTCAAGTTTTGACTATACATACAAAACCAGTCAGATTATTAATAAAATATTAATAAGGCAAAAACATCCTAAGAATAATCAAAGAAAATGGACCATATAGTCTTTTCAGGAAGATTGAAGAGCCGCAGCACCGCAAGGTTCCCTGGACCATGATCGCAATGCGATCACCCAGCACATCAGCTTCGTCCATGTAGTGGGTGGTCAGCAGGATGGTACGGTCTTGTTTATAGGCTTGAAGGAGATCCCAGGTGGTCTTCCTTGAGGCTGGGTCCATGCCAGATGTTGGCTCATCAAGTATTACCACCTAGAGACAGAATAATTCTATGACCATGTAAATATGTTCTGGTCCCACAGGTGTCCTACCAGTACTAGGTTTGTTCTTATTTTGATTTTCAAGCCAAATGTCCAACTGAGCAAAGATAGTAGTTTTACATAAAACTAAGACTTCTATTCTAAAATCAAGCCCATGCTCATTTTATACTAACAATGTGACAATGTGAATTCCATCTGAGTGGTTTTCAAAGTGTTAAATCTATGTCAGCTTTTCTGTTTGTGTCTCTTGGATTTTTAAACCAGCAGTTGTACAGAACTAGTTGGTCCCCTATACCTTGGAGCCCCCTATCAGTGCTATAATGGTGGCTAGTTTTCGCTTCATGCCTCCGCTCAGTGACTTCGAAAATGCATCACGTTTCTCCAGCAGGTTAAAAGCTGACAGCATGCTGTTGGCTTCCTCAAGACACATCTTTTGACATATTCCTTTTATCTAAAAGAAGGAAGCAGAGTTTGTGTGGCACTTTCAATTTTAATCTTAGAACTTTCTTTTAAAAGTCATTTTCTGTTTTTGGAGAGTCTCATATGTATATGTAATGTATTTTGATCATATCAATCTCTCCCTCCTCTTCCGAGTCCTCCCAGCACTCCCCACCCTCCCAACTCCACATTGACTTTCAAATCCACTGAGTCCAGTCAGTGCTGTCTGCCTGTGCATGCATATGGGGCTGACCATTGGAGCATGAGTCATCTACGAGAAATCACTTTCCCTATCTCAACAAGCTTTCAAAGTGCCTAAGCTCCTCATCGAGAGGTGGGCCTTTGGGAGTCCCTCTGCAGTCTATGCTGGGGTGTTGACTGGTTCTGTCTTGTGCAGGCAACCACACCTTCTATGGGTTCGTGAGTATAGCTGTAGCGATGTTTCACACCAGTCTTTCTGAACTCTGGATCTTACAAAGATCTCACAATAGCTCCTTCCTTACATCAACTCTGGAGTCATTTATCCCCATATTTATTCCCTAAGTTCAGAGGAAAATTTATCTAAACTTGTTTCTTAAACTTTATAAGAATAAAAATAGTAATAGTTGGTCATGTAGATGAACAGAATAAAGAGGAAAAGGAGACACCCTTGGCTTACCCCACAGTAGAAATAAAGGTGTTCCAACACTGTCAAGTAATCAAACAACAGGTTATGCTGAGGACATAAACCCAAGGATTTCCTAATTTGTGCCATATGCTGTGAGATGTCATATCCATGAACATAGGCCACTCCGCTGGTTGGGGGATAGAGACCTACAATCAGGTACATGATCAAACAGAACAGGGTTTGTGAGAAGACATGCTCATTAGCTCCTTGGCCAAAATCTAAACATGGATTGCTCACTGATGTTGTAGATTACAAAAGTTATTCATTGGCCACTTTCAGGATCATACTAGGAATAGTTTACAAAACTTTTCCTGTTTATCTGAATGTTGTGATTTTTTAAAGATTCAGTGGAGAAGAGAAAATCACTTGGAGTGATAAAAGCATGAAAGTATAACATGGGGACAGTTCAGTGTCACCATCAGCCACTTGTCAGCAGTTACTATTTATAGTACAGTCTTTCTGCTGCAATAGATTTGGGCACACATCTTTTGAGCTGGAGAACCCACAATGGAAAACTGTTATCCTTGAATAACTTAAATTCTGCTTATAAGAAAAAAACACACTCATCTAAAGTAATTTTTTTCTAGCCAAGTCAGTTTCACTGGAGCACTCAGTATGGGGTTGGCCTGGTGAGCCAAATGTTTAATATTCTTTTTATTTAAGTATTTGATAAGTTCAAAAGGAAAATGTTTATCTGAAAATGTTTAGATTGTTTCTTATATGTACCAATGGATTTACCATATTTGGTACTCTTGGACATTTTTTTTAAAATTTAAGTTTCAGTCTAGAATAATTTTCTTCCTCCCTGAATATCTCATACTTAGTTCTCTCTACTCCTTTGTCCAAGCAACCTAGCATGTGATGTACCAGCTCATAGGGGCTGTAAACAATATGTGCTCGGCTGTTGTTGGGCTGGAACTTTCCAAAAATATAAACTGGAGCCCGAAGAATAAGTCCTCAGCATCCTTACTGCTTTCCTGCCCACTGGCTCCATCGATGGCTTCAGAGTGGTACTGAAGTCTCTAAAGGCAAATGGGTCTGCTGCCTTTTCAAATCTTTAAGCTTGTACTTTGAGGATTTGGGTGCTGAGTTCTTTTTTTTTTTTCTTTTTTCCTTCTTTATTTTGTATTTATCAAAAAAAAACACAGTAAAAAGAATTTAAAATGTGGAAGAGTTAACAATAACTATACAGAGGATAAAAATCATAAGCATGGCTTATCAAGGGTGGAAATGCAAATAAGATTGCTACACATACATTTTTTTGTGTTCATCTTTCCCTCTGAATTTTTTTTTTCCATCCCTGTATATCCTTATTCAAGGTCTCTTCCCCCTCCCAACACATCTGGTCATTTTTCTTCTCTGCAACTCCCCATCCCCTCCTTGGGCAGGGAGCAGACAGTCCTATGGTCCCACTGACCCAATAATGCTTAGATCAGTCTCCACTCCTGGCCAAATCCAGTTCTTTCCCCTCTCCCTCAAGAGTGAGTCAGGTGTTCCTATAGTTGGACTGGGGTTTGAAGGGTCAGTCCAGGGTGTTTCTGATCCCAAGCTGTTCGGTGGTTGTGGTTTGCCGCTTGGGCATGTTTGGCTTTTTTTCTTGTTTGTTTGTTTAGAGACCACTAGTGAGTGAGTATATCCCCTGCTTATCTCTCTGAGTTTGTGAGACTTC